>PVKN010006759.1:0-27840 GCA_004027915.1 Capromys pilorides
CTCCCCTCGACCAAAACCCCCCAAATCTTAAGGCATTCTATACCCAAATTGGAGACAAGGAGCTTTTCCTAAAAGAAATGACATTTAAAGACATAGTTAATAGTTAACTCTCTGTAAGTCAGACTACGTATAAAACAAACAAGCAAAAAACTCAGCATCTGTCATGGGGCATACCAGTGTATCCAAAGATTCAGAAATCATAATAGATTAGGGTTGCAAATGTCATTGCAAAAGGCATGGGCACACGAAAAAGAAAGAGACGAAGGGATGGGAGAAAGACACCAATCTTGTCAGTGTGTTAGGTTGTTGGGATTATGGGTGCTTCTTCTTCTAAATAGGCTATGAATGAGTGCATAAGATCATAGCAAGTAGTACAGAACTCGGTCCATGGGGAAGGACTAAGGTTTTGTTTGCTTCTTGGTTTTTTAACTTCTAATCTCTCACCCACCTACCATTTAAGGTTCTACAGCTCATGGCTCATGACACCGGGCACTTGCCATTTGAGTTCAATCATACCCGAACTGGTTTAATTCCTGCCCTAAGAGATAAATCCACTGATTATACACTGAGATATCCCTACAGCATCTACAGGAATTGCTATAAAAATTCCTAAACTTTTAGATCCTATACTAGCTCACTGCACTGGTGTAAACAGCGTGAATGAGTAACACTGGTGTACAGTGGATGTGGCTCAGCTCACTAGCTTGCTTCTCTCTTTCTGTGCTAGTGCTAGGAATCAAACCCAGGACGTTGGACACATTCAGCACATATTCTAACACTGAACTACTCCCCAGTCCCTGGTGTTACTATTTTATTTTTCATAGTACTGGGGATTGAACCCAGGGCTTTCACACTAGTTACATCTCCGGTTCCTTTTATATTTCATTTTTTCTTTTCAAGACAAGGACTTACTAGCCGGATGTGGTGGCGCATGCCTATAATCCCAGCACTTGGGAGGCTGAGGCAGGAGGATCAATGCTAGTTTGAGAGCAGCCCGGGCCACAAAAGTGAGTTCAAGGCCAGCTTGAATTGCACAGCGAGACCCTGTCTCAAAAAGACAAAAAAAAGAGAGAGAGAGAGAGAGAGACAAGGACTCACTAAGTCACTAACATGCCCCAAAAGGGCTCAAACTCAGGGATCCTTCTGCCTCAGACTCCCAGAGTGTTGGTAAGAAAGGGGTGCACCACCTCACGCAGCCCTGATGTTATCATCAATATCCCTGCCTCCCAAATTGAAATGTTTAGTGTTCAAATCAGGTAGGAATCTGCATGATTGAGGCATTAATATAAGCAACTTGTGTGTGATTTCCATTCTTTTGAAACTTTATAATTGCCCTGCTGGTGAGCTGAGATGGCAACTCTGATGGGGCATGGTGGTTCAAGCCTGTAATCCCAGCTCTTGGGAGGCTGTAAACAGGCAGATCACTATGAGTCCAATCTGGTAGTGAGACCCTTAATACCCTGTAGACTCTTCCCTAAAATATAAAAAAAAAAAAAAAACAGAAAATTATTATTAAAAAGTTACCTTACTATGCATTTTAAAAATAGAAAATGTTCTTCACTTTTACAAAAAATGATGAAGAAATTTTGGAAAGGAAGGGAGGCCTAAAATGAGTCTTAATTCATTAGTTAAACTTCTGAAAGAAAATAAAACATAGGGAAAGTTGATCTGCAGATAAAAGGGTAGAAGCTAAAGGAAACACATGGGGTGAGTCCAAGTGAGGTCACTGCCCCCTTCTTGTTCACCTGCTTAGGGTCTAAGCCACCCAGTGTGACTAGCATAATCCACACAAGTCAAATTTCTCCATTCCAGCCCCATTCAGAATCCTCCTCCAGAGTAACTAGATTCATGGGAAATCTTCCCAGCACAATCCACATCAATCCCTGCCTCTCACAATGCTTCTGTTTCTATAAGTATCTTAATATTCTCATTCTTTTTTTCTCTGTCTTCCTTCTTTCTTTTTAAGAGAAGGTTTCACCATGTAGTTCAGGCTGACCTGGAACTCCCTATGTAGCCCAGGCTGGCCTCAACTTGTGGTGATCCTCCTCCCCCAGCCTCTCCAGTACTGAGATTTCAGGCATGCACCACCACATCCACCAATAATCTATTTCTTTGGGTTATGTATTTATATATCTCTACTTTTAAGGAATTTATCCATCTTCTCATGAATATTTTTCTGCCAAAATATCCTGAAGTCAGTCTGTCCGGAAGAAATGAAAAGACCTGCTGCCCCATCAGCAACCCCTTTTCAGTAAAGGGAGTTGTCACAGATTATGACTCAGCCCTTCATGCAAGGGTAACCACACTTCCTGTTGCCTGGATACAGGGCCATCACCCCAAAACCCTGCTGGCTGGGGCTTCAAGCCAGCTAGTCCTACAACCAGCAAAGACGCAGTTCCAGCACAACCAGATGTGAAGGACTGTATTTATACTCCCATGGGGAAGGAGCAAAACGTACTCAGTTCCTTCCGCTGAGTCTCAAACCTACCTGGTCCCAAGTAAACCAGAGTCACAACAGTAACAGCAGAAAGTGTTTCCTGCGTACTCTAAACAGGAACTCAAACTGCAGGAAATCTGTCAGACTCTGCCCACCACGCTGTGCCCTGCTAAGGGAACTCCAGGTGGCTTTGAAAAGTAACATTAGTGATTTTCTTGACCAACAAAAGAACAAACCATGATGTATTTGGAGCACACCGAGTTGAATGTATGTAATCAGAATTTGTTACATACAGGAAGAAAAGCCTTAGTTTGTGGGTAGCAACCACTTGCCAACCAGAACTGCAAGAGTATATCAGCTACAAAGAAAATAGTATACATTCTCTCACCAGTATCAATGGGAGAGAATTCCAGAAAACTACTGCATGTGAGCAAGAAGAAAAATTACAAATAATCTTCTAATTCCATGGCTCCTACCATTGTCCACATCTGAACACCCTTTCCCTAAACTAGCACCCAGCCTATGAACAGACTTAAACCTCCATGAACACTACATAATTGTTAACTATTATTATTGCCCATGGCCAGAAGGGAGAAATCATTCATATCATCAACAAAGATTTTTTGAGCACCTACTGTGCACCAGGCATTGATTTAGGCTGAGTGTTCAGCAAGGAAGGAAACAGATTGAGTCCCCGCCTGCCAGAACTAGGTCTCCTTTCATCCAAGGCCTGTGGCTGTTATACCAGGGACAGCAAACTCGAATGCCAAAAGTGGTGACCACAGATGACATCACTGAGTGGAGTTGAACACAGCCATTTCCTTTTCTTTCTGGACTCACTCTCAGATGAGATTTCCCAGCCTCTCTGCAGGTGGGTGTGGCCAGGTAGCTGAGCACTGATTGGTGCGATCCCTTTCAGACTTGTACCCCGTCACCCTTCCCCTGCCATGTGCTGGGTGCAGCCGTGGCAGCCCCAGGAAAGTCACAGAATGGAAGGGTACTGGGTCCTTGATAACAAGAAGTAAAGGATTTTTTGCTGGGCCTTTATATGAGAAATAAAATTCTATGATTCAGAGCCATCGTAGCAGCGGGACAGATGGGGCTGTGACAGAGCCCTGTCTAAAGCAGGCACTGCTACTCCGCTCCAGGCAACTGCTGCAGGCAGCACGGGGACCAGGAATTCCTAGTCTCTGATGAAAAAAACTTTTGATTTAGAAATGATTACGGTAAAGCTTGTGCCTAGCATGTGTGAGGCCCTGGGTTCAATCTCTGGCACCACACAACGAACAAGCAAAAACCATTTTTGATTTTGTTAAATTTTGATAACGTATCTGTGGGCTGAAACCAGCCCACCCACTTGTAATCTCTGCACACAATTCCACCACTATGAGTATTCACTTCTTTCATGTGTCCTTTTCCTCATCCCAGTTTTTCCTTCCCATTGAACAATTTCTTTCCTTTTCACAGTACCTGTTGTACCTTTTAGATTTTCATTGCTCTTTCAGGTTCTCACACTAGTGAGATAATATGATGTTTGTACATGTGGATCTGATTTATTTCACTTACCAATATAGTCCCTAACTGCATCCATTTATCTACAAAAGCCTCAAATTTATCTTTTTTATAGCTGAATAATACTCCATTGTGTAAAAATACCTTATCTTTTTTATCCTCAGTTGATGGGCATTTGAGTTGTTTCCAAGATTTAGCTATGACAAATTGCACTGCTGTAAACACAGGTGCAGATATATCACTGTGGTACGATGATTTCCGTTTTTCTAGAAAAAATACCTAGGAGGGGCATGGCTAGCTTGAGTGGGAGCTCCAATCCTAGCTTTTTGAAGAGTCTCCATACTGACTTGTATGATGGCTGTACCACCCTGCACTCCCACCAACAGTGGGGAAGGGTTCCTGTTTTCCTACAGCCTCTGGAGATCTGTTTTATAACTCTTATTTTTGGTCTTTCTGAGATAAGATCTCACTATATAGTTCAAACTGGCCTTGAATTCACTACATAGTCCAGGTTGCCTTGAACCTGGACTTGGGGGTATCTCCTGCCTCAGTCTCCTGAGTGCTGCAGTTACAGAAAAGTGCCACTACACCTGGCAGATTCACTTTCTCAAGCCCTCTGGAGGGTGAGGCCCGTAGGAAGGCCACTAGCCTTCTCTCTGGCCCGACAATGAACTGCACTCTCTCCCTCCACAGAGGGCAGTACCTACTCCTCCATTTGCTCCAAATCCCTGCCTGGCTCTCTCCTAGTTATTCTTCTGACAAAAGTGCAAATGTCCTTTCCTCAGGAAGTCTGCCCTAGTCTCCCTCTTCCTCCTCCTCCTCCTCCTCTTCCTCACTCATCAAGGTGAGGCCCCTCCTCCAGCACCCCCAGCAGAGATCAGCTCTACGAAGAGGGATGCTCAGGGCCTGCCATACACCTACGGCTCAATAAATACCTTCTCCATTAACGCGCTAAAGAAAATCCATTTGGAAACAACAGACTTCATTATGAAGACTGCGTGGGACAGCGCGGCTGTAGGGAAACTGCCTTGGAGTCATAAGCTCTATTGTGCACATGGGATGGAAACTCATTTTTATCTTCTGCTCTAGGACAAAGAAAACTAGCAGTTTAGCAGAAAAAGAAAACACAGCACAATGATAAAAACTAAGCCACAGTGTAAAAAAAAAAAATTAACAGACGTGGGGATATACAGGGATTGGGGATATAGTAGAATATCTGGAGAGGGGAAAAGGGAACATTATCCCTGGGGTGAGGGTTATGTGCTGTATCTTGACAGGAGCTTGGGTTATGGGGCGGGGTATATATACACCTGTCAAAATTCAGGGATATATACTTAAGATTTCTGTCTTTCATTATATGTAAAATGTAAAAACACACACATACACACACACAAAGCCATAAACAAATACTGAATTCCAACGAATGGCATATGCACTTCAGTGTTGATGGCAAAGAGTCCTGGTGCCTGCAACTTACTTTCAATACACTGAAAAATAAGATGACATGACCAATGGCCAGAGGAATCGATTAAATAAAGGATAAATAAATGGATAAAAAAGGAAATAAACTAAAATGCTAATTGTACCATACAGATAGTAAGCATGTGAATCACTGTGTAGTTCTTTTTACTTTCCTAGATGTTTGAACAATCAAATGAAATGCTGTGTGGTAGAGCTGCAGATACATTTACTTTGTATTCAGGTCTACTTTCATGTCCCAACTCCATCACTTAACAATGCACCCTTAGGCAAGTAGGATTCTTAAAAATCCTCTCAATCTTAGCTTCCTCCAAGGAAAATGGACGAGAACTATCTAATGGTGTTGCCATGGGGATTAAACAAGATAAAAATCCTTGATCCGGTGACTAACACAATAGAATTTTTTCAATAAATGTTAGTCCCCTTATTCAGAAGTCAACATAGCCATAAACTAGGACAAATCTTCACTCAGTCACAAAAGAAGAATCTTGCTAAACATTTTCTCTTGCTGTATCTCCGGGGAAATTAAAAGGATAAATTAATTGTGCTATTTTTAATGGGTAAAGACAGTGACCTGCCATCCATAGGACAGTTGAAGCTTCATGACTAAGGAGAGGGACAGAGCCACATTGTGGCACTGGCTTGCTTCACCTCCCAGTGGCTAACTCCACCAGTGGTGATAACTGGCCAGGTTAGCAACGCGGTCACATCAGGAGGAGAGATAAGAAGCAGAGATGGAATTGTGATGAACCCATGGAAGCCAAGACCAGTGTCCTTCCCAGATGTGCCAGGGCAAAGAGTCAACCAGACAGGCCTTGAGACCCGAAAAGACGCCTGGCACACTGGCAGAGGAGGTGGTCGCAAGGCTGTCTTGGCTCTGAGTATAATTACATGAACTGAGAGATGGCCCCATGAGCATAAATAAAAGACTCCAACTGAGACTAATAGTGTGTTCGTCTTTGAAGGGTGTCTAGGAGGCCACCACGAGGATGCTGCACCTCTGGTTTCCAAGGTAGAAGAAAGAAGCCTGCTCATGACAACACCTAATGAGGAGCACAGGCTGAGATCCAGACAGGAGGAAAACTTATACCTTTCAGGGCCAGAAAACAAAACCAATGCCAGTTCCTAAAAATCAGATGTGGCATCTTAAAAATCTATAAAAGGGTTAATCATATGTCACAAGTGAAACCTGACAGAGGAAATTGCAATTTTTGAGAAGCATTTCTGTGCGCCTACTGGATTGCACATGTCCCTGGCTAAATTAGAATCCTTCCACCCTCGGCTACCTGCAAATCTTATTTCCTTTGACAATTACAAACTCCCCTAGTTGAGTGGGCTGCTAAGCTTAGACTTTGCACTCCACAGAGGCAGGGTGCACTTCCTGCATTCAGCCCAGCCAAGGGTGGGACCAGAGCTGAGTGGGCCCAGTCACATCAGTGCTCCATCCCCTGGGTGCTTCAGTCCCCAAATCCCGATACCTTGAAATCACTCATGAATGAGCTAACTGGCATAAAGCCAGTCATTTATCATCATCTCCCTTAAGAAAAGGTTCACCAATACCTGAATCTATTTTTTCTGCTATGAGGGAAGAGATTTTAGGAAGTTCACCCAGCACACATCGAACATCTTATTGAAAACTAATCCTCTGTTGAAGAAGGGGTCAAGCTAAGAAGCCACTTCTAGATGATGTGCTTCTTGTCAGATGAGAGGTAGAACCCTAATTCCACTAGTCAGTGTTACTCTCCTCCTGAGGATGTGGAACCAGGATAATAATGAGGCGGCGAGCCTCTAGCTACAGTGAATATTGCGGCGAGTGAAAGCCCCACACAAGGCTTAGTCACAGGGGAACCATGAAGCAATGAGGGTTAGAGGAAGTCATTCTGCGGGAAGAGGCAGAAGGATGGAGCCAGAAATGAGAAGGTAGACTGGGGCCCTTGACACACAAAGCCAATGGCCTCAGTCTCCTACTGTCCAGGAAGGTGGCACAAAGAAGCACAATAAGGAACATGGAACCAAAGTGCCAAGCTTCAACTCTTGCCTTGGGGACTTAGTTCTGTCACACCGGATGAGTTACTCTTAAGTCAGTCTGTGCCTCTGTTTCCTCATCTGAAATAAGTGGATTAATAACAGAGCCTATTTAATAACATGATGAGACTCAAATAAGCTAATATAAATAGTAACCACTTAAAAGTCTTAACCATTAGTTCTATTAATTAATTGTAACTTCCACATGGCCCAGTTATACTTCTTTCCTATTCTGAATGTCACAAAAGAATCCCTGGTAGCTCAGAGGCCCATACTTGAGCTAGTTTGTGTAGAGGGACTATTGTTTCTGAATCAAAAAATAACAGACAAAAAAAAAAAAATTCCTGGACCATCAAGCAACCACTTCCCATACTTAGGGTTGGAGTAAGATTCAAATAGGAAAAGAGACCAAAAACATCAACAGCCATGAACTGTCACACCCAAACTCTGAGACTGCTATCCCTGTATGAGAACATAAATAAATATATTACATTAGCCAAAAGAAATACTCATTAGTTTGTTTTTTTATTGCTAAGCCAGCAACAAGACATATTCCCTCAGGGCCAGGGAAATAGCTCAGTAGAATAAGCGCTTGCCTGGCAAGTGCAAGGACCAGAGTTCAATCCCCAGTCCTGAAAAAAAAAAAAAAAGAAATATTCCCTCACCCCATTTGGAGTGGGGGGGGGCATTCAGTGTCTACAAGTTTCACCACTTATTTCTGGGGGTTCATCTCCAATCTTTATAAGTGAACAGGAAACTGCCAAAGCCAGCTCTTGGTGCTGATTTTTGAACACACTCTCACCTGGCTTAATTATATCCAAAATAATGCTCCTAAGCCAGACCCCCTTATTCTCTTCCAGGCAGAGTCATTACTTAATAATGAATTGTGTAGGTTTAGAGATTATTTTTGCTCAGTTCTTTTCAAGGAGGATTTAGAGGCAGCACTATTAATTTCAACACCTTTTCCTCCCAGACTTTCCATTTTTCTTCAGCCTTCCTGGGCTTGCTGTTGACATGTGGTAAATAAAAAGACAAGTGACAGAGGAACCGGAATTCATTTCTAGGAACAGAGGTAAAAGCTGTAGGTCTAGGAGTCCTAGTTTTATTCCAGGCACTTAATTCCATATTTCCTTCACATGGGAAGAGTAAAGTTAGAAATATTCTAGACTTTTCTATTTACTTTGTTGAAGAAGAACCAGATTTACTGCTACTACCTAAATACCACGGCTATTTTGTGTTTCTGACATCTGGAGGTTTTCTTCTGAGCTAAGAATAGATTGGACATATATAAAACAAAATCTGAATCAAATTCCACTGTCATGGTTAGAACACATTAACAAAGTCTTGCTTGAGTGGACGGAAGGCAGGTGCAACAGTGACCTCGGGCTCCATGAGGGGCAGCTCTGTGGCTCTATTTACATCTACAATAGTTGACTCAAACACGGCGCTCATTCCCATATTAGGTGGTGTTTAAAGGTGTGCACAGTTATCATTAAAAATCTACAGGAGCATCTCCTGAAGGAAGCCACAGAGTGAGGAAGATGGAAGGAATAGTCCAGGGATGTTTTACCTCTAGGTTTGAATCTCTTCGTTTGTTTCTTGAGACGGGAGATTGCTTTGTGTGTTCCAGACTGACCTCAAATTCACAGTGATCCTCCTGCCTCAGCATCCTGAGGTGGGCACCACCACTTCTGGCTCAACTCTTGTTTTGACTCTTACAGTGGTCTTAAAACTGTTAAAGGAGTCTGCGAGACAACTCAATGGACTAAGAGCCTGCTTACACAAACTCAGGCAAGCGCAGGGACCGGGATTCCATCCCGAGCATCACATCCCATGCCAGTCCCCACCCTTGAATGTGCTGAGGTAGCCACTGAGACCCAGCATGGTGGCACACAATTGTAATCCCAGTGCTAGGAAGGCTGAAAACAGGAGGATTACTATGAGTCTGAGCTATGTAAAGAGACCCTGTACCAAATACAAAAAAGAAAAAAAAAAAGCTTCCTTCTATAGGAAAAGGTTTCCATGTTTGCATGTTTTCATGAAAAGCTCAAACTAGTCTATAATAAGATTTACTTAGAACTAGGGATATAGCTCAGCAGTCTAAGCACCTGCCTGGGAAGCACAGGGACCCAAGTTTGATCCCTGGCACTACATGTTGTGCCAACCCTGGAACCCTGGGCATGCCATGCCACCCGAAATTGCATGCCTATAATCCCAGCGCTGGAGAAGCTGAAATACGAGGATCAGTATCAGTCCGAGATGTGTAGTGAGACCCTGTACCCAAAAAATAAATAAAATTTTTAAAAAAGATTTACCTAGCATAGAGAACGCACCACAAGGCAGCATTATGTGAAAAAGCAAGGTGCTAGATATATAACACCTGCTGTGTCTGAGAAAAAGTGAGTGATGCTATGTTTATGGATAGAAAAATTTGTATGCAAGCAGGCCTGGAGGACCCACCACACTTGCTCGACAGCATAATGCTAGGCAGCAATGGAGCCAACAGGGCTTTCTGACTTTTCCTGCACATATTTGTGTAGTTTTTGAGTTTAATAAGGCATATGGTGCTTTTATAATACTTTAAAAGCCAGGAAGGATTGAAATCAAGCCAATATTTATCTGGGCTTCATACTGGAATTATGACAGTGAAATAAAGGACAACCCCTTGACTGGTTTTGCTGCTAGGGTAGCAGGGGTGAGACCCTACAGTGACCCACCAAGGCAGTTGCATGGGTCTCAGAAGCACACAGCCTGGAGAGCAAGGGCTCATGGGAAGATCTGGAGAGTCCCCATTATAGTGTGAAGACTGTGGCTCTGAAGAGTAAAGTGACTGCCACCTCCCACCCACTTTTCTCTCACCCCAGCTTCTCTCTTAAATTTTGAACCAGACCTCTGCAGAATCTATGGTAGTCCCAATAATGAGGAAATCCACCAGAGGCAACTAATATGTTTTCCTTTAACCAAAAAATCCTCAAGTGATTTTCAGTCTCACTTGTAGGACCAGACTTTACAGGAGAAGTAACACCAGCCCTACACACACACATGTCCATAAAACACAAGGGGAAACACTTTCCTATTGTTTTATAGACTACCACCATCCTTATAATAAAGCCATGCCAAGTTTTTCAGCAAAACAAGGCTACAAACCAACAGAATCATGAATGCAAACTTGAGAAATGGCTAACAAAAGTACTAGGAAATCAGGCCCATGACCAGGCATGGTGGTGCACACCTGTAATCCCAGCACTTGGGAGGCTGAGGCAGGAGGATCAGTGCAAGTTCGAGATCAGCCTGGGCTACAAAAGTGAGCTCAAGGCCAGGCTGAACTGCATAGCGAGACTCTGTCTCAAAGAGACAAAAAAAAAAAAAAAAAAAAAAAAAAAAAGAAAAGTAAAGAAATCAGACCCAGACAGAATATGCAATAGAACTAAGTTGGACTTTACCTCCAGGAACCCAAGTTGACTCAGTATTCTAGAATGAACTAAGTTGTCTTTTTACAGACTACAGTGGAAAATTTTGTAATGATCTCACTAAATAGAGAAAATATTTGGCAAAATTCAATACCAATCACAATTCAAGCTAACCAGAGATAGGAGGGAACATCCTCAAAATGATAAATGGGCTTCTACGAAACAATAACAAAAGCCAGGCATGGTGGCGCATGTCCATAATTCCAGCACTCAGGAGGCAAAGGCAAGAGAATCCCCCACGAGATCAAGGCCATCCGAAGCACACAAAGAGTTCGGGGCCAGCCTGAATTACAAAGTAAGATCTTTTAAAAAAAAACTTAAATAAATAAATAAACTATAGCAAATACATACTTAACAGTTAAAGACTGAATGCTTTTCCCCAAGTTAGGGATCAAAGCAAGGATACTCCCTATCCTCATTCTTTTTCAATAACATATTAGAAGTCCTGGAGCCGGGAAGATAGCTCAGGGGCACAAGTGCCTGCCTGTAAAGTTCAAGGTCCTGAATTCAATCCCTGGTTCTGCAAAAAAAAATTTTTTAATAAAAATAATATATTAGCAGTCATAACCAGTGCAATAAAGAAATAAAGAGCATACCGATTTAAAATAAATATATGAAACTGCCTTAATCACAAATAACACAATTTTCTTATTCAAAAATGTCACAAAAAGCTCCTTGAATTAAGGTGAGTTTGAGGATCACAAGATTCAAAGTTAATATTTTAATCATTTTTCTATATAGTAAGTAGAAATTAAGTATTATTAACTGAAGGCTTGAAAACATGAAATACACATGTGCAAATTAATATGTTGAAAACTATAAAACATTAATAAAAGAAAGCATATTTAGAGACATCATATCCATGAAGCCAACAATTTAATATTGCTAAGATTAATGTTTGATTAACTATCACTATTTGCAGATGACATGATAACCTACTTGGAAGACCCAAAAAACTCCACCAAGAAGCTACTAGAATTAATACACAAATTCAGTAGCATAGCGGGTGACAAAGTCAACACACAAAAGTCAATAGCATTCCTCTACACAGATAACAAGCACACTGAGAGAGAAATTAGAGAAACACTACCTTTTATGATAGCACTGAAGAAAATGAAATACCTAGGAACTAACCTAACTAATGAAGTAAAAGACCTTTTCAATGAAAACTACAGTACTCTGAAAAAAGAGATCCTAGAAGACCTCAGAAAATGGAAAGATATTCCTTGCTCCTGGCTAGGAAGAACCGACATTGTGAAGATGGCCATACTCCCTAAACTGTTATACAGATTTAATGCAATTCTTATCAAAATACCATCAACATACCTCATAGACCTGGAGAAATCATTCCTAAAATTTATTTGCAACCAGAAAAGACCCAAATTGCAAAGACAATTCTGAGCAACAAAGGTAAGGCAGGAGGCATTACAATCCCTGACCTAAAGTTATACTACAAAGCTACAGTAATAAAATCAGCATGGTATTGGCAAAAAAATAGACCTGAGGATCAATGGAATAGGTTAGAAGACACAGAAGCAAATACAAACACACTCAGCCAACTTATCTTTGACAAAGGGGCCAAACACGCTTACTGGAAGAAAGATAGCCTCTTTAACAAATGGTGCTGGAAAAACTGGCTCTCTACATGTCGAAAACTAAAACTTGACTCAAGTCTATCACCATGCACTAAAGTCTAAATGGATTAAAGATCTAAATATTAAAAGAGAAACATTAAATCTCCTGGAAGAGAAAGTGGGAGAAAACCTCGAGGACATCGGGGTAGGCAAAAAGTTCATAGACAAAAATCAAAATGCACGTTTAACCCTTGAAAGCATAAATAGATGGGATCTCCTTCGGCTAAGAAGTTTTTGCACTTCAAAAGAAATCACCAACAGAGTGAAATGCCAACCCACAAATTTTGAAAAGATTTTAACTAATAAGTATTCAGACAAAGGTCTTTTGTCTAGAATTTATAAAGAACTAAAAACCATTAGGGTCCCAAAATTCAAAGACCCAATCCAGAAATGGGCATCTGAGATGAACACAAACTTCTCAGAGAAAGAAATTCAGCAAGCCTATAAGTACAAGAAGAAATGCTCCACATCACTAGCCATCAGTGAAATGCAAATTAAAACACTTAGATACCATCTCACCACAGAAAGAATAGCTATCATAAAGAAATCAACCAACAACAAATGTTGGAGAGGCTGTGGGAAAAGGGAACCCTTCTCCACTGCTGGTGGGAATGCAGACTGGTGCAACCATTATGGAAAGTGGTGTGGAGGCTCCTTAAAAAACTAGAACTGGAAATCCCATTCAATCCAGCTATCCCCCTACTGGGAATTTTCCCAGAAGAACCGAAAACATCATACCATAGCAATATCTGTGCACCTATGTTCATAGCAGCCCAATTTGTAATAGCCAAGGCTTAGAAACAACCAAAATGCCCACCATCTGAAGAATGGTTGAAAAGATGTGGTATTTTTATATAATGGAATATTACTCAGCCATAAAGAATGATAAACTGGAAGACTTCATATATAAGTGGATATATATTGAACATATACTCATAGGTGAAGTAAAGCAGACCTACATGTGTAAATATCATATAGTCTCCCTAGTGTAAGAAATCTAAAGAAGAAATAAAAATGGAAAGGCATAACACAGCTGAATGGAAATCAAAGTCTTATGGATTAAACAACAAAGTGACTGGAAGCAGAAAAGAGAGGAAACATAGCAGAAGCAAAATCGTACACTTATGTACACAGGACGAATTTGATATTGGTCCTAGGAACCTTCAAAAGGTTTTTCACACTGATAATAGCAGCATGCAGCACTGGAACTATGCTTGGAATGCGTGTTATTCTGGTGTTTTAGATGTGCACTGCTTCCAATATAAACTCAGTTACTGCTACACTCTCTCTCTCTCAAGCAAATGGTTAACAAAAAAGGGTATTAAATGAGAGTAAGAGACGAGGCAAAATGCCACACACTTGACAGGTTACAATTTTGTACATCCTTGGATTTCTAAATGTCTGTGTAAAAATGTGTAAATGTTTTTATTAAATTCTAAAGAGATTTAGTAGAATATCAATGATTGATAGAAAATACCAATTGCAAGGTAAGTCTAAGATGTTTGATACTCAGAAAGACAGTGATGTTAAGCTCAATTACCTATGTTATAGAGTAATAGTATCATGAAGCTTCTCTGCTGGAGGGTTGAGAATGTAAGTTAACGGACCAAAAATTGGAGAAAAAGAAGGGCTACGAGGATAGCCAACATCTTGGCCCTAGCCCTTTAAGGTCAGTGAAGACTCAGGACATAAGAGAACCTGTGCTGTAACATCCTATAACTCAGTGGTTTCACCACTACAATTATGAAACCTTGGACTATGTATACAACTACTCCCTCCTTGTACAAAGAGAAGAAATTTTTTTCTTTTTTTCCTTCCCTACTAATACAGATTAGAAAACTTATCATGTCTACACCCTGTGCTCTGTATGAGGACAACAATATTCAATGTATTAATTATTATGAATGCACTAATAACGTGTGTTGAAACTATCATATTGTTATTTCTTATTAAAAATAAAAGAGGAAAAAATAAAATAAATGTTTGATCTAGAGTCAATGAAATTTTTATAGAAAACTCAGGAAGATTTTTTTAATAATGAATTAACAAAAAGATACTGAAGTCTATACAGAAAACCATAAGATCTAGAATAGTCAAACATTTTTTGCAAAAAAAGAGCAAAGAATATTCACACCACCTGATTTCAAGACTCATTAAAAAGCTAGTTCAGGGGCTGGGGAGATAGCTTGGTAGTCTAAGCACTTGCCTGGCTCAAGGACATGGGTTCAATCCCTGGTACCACACACTATGCTGGCCGCATAGCGAGAGCCTGTACCAGATACATACATACAATATAAATATTTTTTAAAAGTTAGTTCAACTGGTTATGATTTTGCTTCCCTGAGGCCATGGAGCAAGGGCTGGAAACAAGCTCGGTTGTCCCAATCAGGGAAGGAGGCCATTACTGCCATCTTAGGCAGAGGTAAGAAATACTGCTAAATATCCTATAATGCACAAAATAGGTGCCATAACAAGGAATGACCAAGCTAAAAATGTCAATAGTCCTGAGGTTAAGAGATCCTGAGCTAAAGAAAGCAAGACAATGTTGAACCGGCCTAAAGAAAGAAGCATAGATCAATAAAACAGAACACAATCCAGAAATAAATCCACACATATGTAGTGCCGTGGTGTGTGAATAGGGCAAGGGCAATCGTTTCAATAAATGATGCTGGAACAATTAAGCAAGGTTGTGAGAAAATTCAACCCCAACTCCCACCTTGTATGACATATAAAAATAACGTGACAAGGATCGTACATCTACAAGCAAAAACATAAAACCTCCAGAAGAAATCCTGATGTTTGTGACCTTGGGTTAAGCAGAGACCTCTATGCCAGGCTACACACACATATACAGCTTAAATTAAAAAGCAGATAAGGGGAAGGCAATCAAAACATAAAGCTTCTGTTCTTTGAAAAAAATACTATCACTAAAATAAAAAAGAGAAGCCACTGGCCGGGAGAAAGTATGTGCAAAACACATATGTGATAAAGGGCTTACATTCAAAAGAAATAAACAGCACAAAACAATAATAAGAAAACAACTGAAGGGCTAGGGAAATAGCTCAGGGGCACAAGTGCCTGCCTGGCAAGTGTAAGGTACTGAGTTTAATCCCTGGTTCCACAAAAGAAAAAAAAAAAACTGAATGTTTTTAAGGGGCAAAAGAGTTTAACAGGCACTTCAAAGAAGAGATATGGACAGCAAGGAAGAATACGAAAAGATATGCAAAAACAACTTGGCCAGTAATTTAAAAAACACAAACTGAAACCATGATGAGCTACTCCTTAGCAACCGTTAAAATGGCTGAAATTTAAATAAAAAGGAAAAAAAAAAAAAAAAAAAAACAGCTGACCATGCCAAGAACTAGTGTGGACAGAGAAGAGCAGCTAAAGCTCTTACATGCTCCTCATAAAGTTGCAAAATTGTATGGCTGCCTTGGAAAAGAGTTTGGCAGTTTCTTCTGAGGTTAAACACAGACCTAAAATAGAACCCAACAATCCCTCTTCTTGCCCAAGGGGAAGGAAACTTCCCACACAAAAACCTTTCTGCCCCAGCCTGGAAATGACCCAAACGTCCATCAACCGGTGAATGCATAAACAAACTGTGTTCCCCTTGAATATTACTCTGCCATTAAAAGGTAGGATTATGATAGAGACAATGACAAGGACGATCCCCAAGAATATGACTTTAAGTGAAAGAAGCTAAACACAACAAGTTATACATATTGTGTGATTTCCATTTAAGACAAAAAAAAGCAGGGACAGAGACTGCGTGTGTGGTGGGACGCTCTGACCACACAGGAGGAAACTCTGAGGGTGACAACAACATGCCACATTTAGATTGTGGTGTGGGATCCATGGTGTACACTTCCATAAAAACTCATCATTCGGTATCCTTAAAAAAATAAAATAAAGGTGAATTTAACTATATATAAATTACACTTTCCCAAATTTAATTTTTTCTTAAAAAAGAAAAAGCAAACAACAGCGGTAGTTCATGGGTGTGTTCTCTTTGTACTGCATGACATTTCAAAACTTGGAATCAGCGGGTGACCTTTGAAAACAAGGAGATTCTGAACAGAGCAAGTTTTCTTGAGGAATCAGAACTATGACCCTCTGAGCTCCAAATCCCTGTAGGCGGCACCAAAGGGTGGCTGCCTCGCCATGTCCCTTACCAGACATAACTCACAGAGGTACACTGCTTCCTAACCCGCTCCCTGCCCCTGGCAACCTGCCCTGGGCTTCTTCTCCTCTAAAAGCCTAGAAAATGCCAGGTGCTTGTGAATCCTGCCAAATCCATGTGATCCACTTGCCACTTTTCCACCAGCCACAACAACTGATACCTCTAATACCCAGAGCGCTGACTACGTTGGTCCTGAAGTCCCCAAAGAGCCACCACCCATGGCAGGCCTCCCATCACCTAGAAGAAAATGTCCCTCTGTGTGCTTAGAAATCCCCTCTCATATGTTGTCAAGCAACGAGAATGTTTTAGGGTCATTCCAGCTATTCATTTTTGTCTAGAGAAGAGTGGAGCAGTTGTTTGTATAGAAAAAGAAAAGGAAAAGAACACCACAATAGAGGCTTGAAGGTTAATGAAAATGAAAGCGAAGCATGCACATCCACTTGGCACGTTCTCCGGCCACGCGGTAATTTAAACTGTAAGTGAGCTTGGAGAGGTTCCCCTGCCAGCATCAGGACCGCGGGGTCTCAAAGCTGCAGAGGTGACGTTCACTTTGGGAAGGGATGTCGGGCAGGGAGGGGACATCTGACTCCTGTTTTGTGTCACTATTGAAAGCACAATGCTACTGTTCCCAAGATGTTCTTTGCTTTGTGCAAGCAGGGATGGGAGGGGAAGCAAAGTCTGGGACACCTTGCAAAGAATCTCCGAAGTGCTGTTGATTAAAATAAGTCCAAACATATCTGCTTGGGTTGCCTGTATTTGGAGGGAAAGCACCAAATCAAACATTCTTGTTGCTTATCTTTAATGTTAAAATGAGAAAGGATGAACATATGGAATTATCGTGACCTTCCTTTGACCCATCTTCCCTATTACTGTAATTATAGAGTTTTCTCATTTGCTATCTCAATTTCCCTTCTTCCTTTCTCTCTTCCATCCACCACTCTCAGGGCAAACTCAGCCTCCACTGCTGCTGGTGCTGACCTAACCCTGCCCTCAGCATTTGCGAAGAGTATCACTCTTTACCCTTTGAACACTTTCTTCCCTTGGATTGTTGAGATTTTTCTTTAGACCAGGTTTTCCTTTGCAGCTCAGGCTGGCTTTGAACCGACTATGTAACCCAGGCTGCATTCAAGCTTGCAGCAATTGTCCTGTCTCAGACTCCGGAGTGCTGGGAATACAGATGTATTCCATCATGCCCGGCCAGGCTTCTGTGCCCCAGGATATGAAGATGCTAAACAAGTGCAACAGTACTTTCTAGAAACAAACCCAATTTTGCCCATTTTTTAACAAAAGCAAATGTCTGGCTCAGCCTTGTTTAAAAATCAAGGAGCGGCACCAATGCCAACATGAGCAAAACAAACTAGCACTTTAAATAGGACCTTAATTGTCACAGGTTTGGCTTCTTACACAAGTCAGCATCCCACACCCTCTGCAGCGAGGGACAAACAGCACTGGACCACAGCTGAGTGCCAGAACAAGTTCCAGATGAGGCTGTTTGTTGGAAGTCAAAGGCCTCCAGCCAGGGTCACTGTACACCTGGCTCCCTCCCGGCACCATTTCCCCCTCAAACCTCTTGAGATTCCTCTCTTTGGGACTAGAGCTCTCCCACACTGAGAAGAAGCTACCTCAAGTGGAAATCAGAGGACAAATGACAGCAGGGAGGAGACAGGCCAGGGAGGCCAGGGTGTATCTCAGCCATCAAGAACCCATCATAAAATGGACACAGCAGCAAATCCACAAACTTCAGAGGTAGATGGTGGATCCACAGGTGGGCTAGACCACAGAAAAGATCTCATTAACAGTGACAGCAAGAAGGGTATCCAAAATTTACCACAGAGAAAGCAACAAGTACCCCCAAGGAGAAGGGAAAAGATAAAGGGCTTTAAGGAGCAACATCCATTTTTAGCGACTTTTACAATCACTTTAATCAAAGCAACTTTCCAAGCCCTGTGTTCTTATAGCCACTACAGTATAAGAAAGTAGACAAGGGCTCAGGATATAGCTCAGAGGCACAGCACCTGCCTGGCAACTGTGAGGTCATGAGTTCGATTCCCAGTATTAACAACAAAAAAACACAAGAAAATGGACAGCAGGGCCAAACCCAAAAAATGTACATGAAAACACCCCTCTGACTGTCATAAAGAGGAACCAAGCAAACTCACAGAGGTTCAGGAGGGTTGGCATACAAAGGCTGGGCAGGGAGATCAGAAATTCAAAACAGATCAGAAGAAATCATCTGACATCAGGCTTAACAGGAACAATGCACAAAAGCCAGATTTCACATATTACACACGGCCAAAGCGTTTTCAGGACCTGCACACAAATGAACAGTATCCAAAAGGAGTATCTCATAACTATCAAGAATCTGCTCCATGATAGACAAAAGTCAACAGATACTAAGGTATGTACGTGTGTCTTAGGAATTGTCTTTGATCTATTATGCCAAACGCACATCACTGAAAACTGCTACAGGGAAAAAAAAAAAAAAAAAAAAAAAAACTGGGACTGAAATTCTGCAGCAGCTTGACTACTGAACTTAGTAACATCTATTATCACAATAGAAAATTCTTGCCACACAGACACCTCAGGTCTGACATCCTCTAAACAAATTATTGGAAAATGGGATCTGAATTGAACTGTTGAAGACAAGAGATATTCTTAACTTAAAAGCCCTCTTAAAAACAGTATGTGAGCTCCTTCATAATTAGGAATTTTCATCTAATTTGGGGAAGGGTGTGTCAGGAAAGAGGTCCTTTGTAGTCTTTGCTAAAACCCACACAACTACAGAAACAAATTACCTGAAGTGAGACTTACATTCTTCATAAACTAAATAAACTAAGAGTCCAGAATTTCATCACAAACACAAAAGCCAATCCTTTCCAAGTGTCAGTCCTCAGTTTCATCTCAAAAACAACTGCTGGCTGCACAGCCTAAGTTTTGAAGCACTTTAGTAGAATGATACCCAAATAGTTACCACGGATTTTGCAGAATTGTCCAAAGAATCACAAAAATCTAAGAGCCACGCTTTAAAAAAAAAAAAAAAAAAAACCTAACCTTCTGCAAGCAGCGGATTATATACTTGGCCACTGACTGAATACCTTTGCCAGATGCAATCGATTATTTTGGGTACCTCTATCTCAAAAGAAAAAGGATCTACTATCCAGAGAAGCTTCAAAGGAAGCCAGAGAAGGGAATGCTATTTGAGAAGCCGGCACGGAAATTGCTTAAAACTCACAGCCAGTCCGTGTAGTCAAGATAAAGTAGTCTCACAACAAGGAGCCCAAAATTACAGCGGAGGTCCACACTCGAAAGGTGTCCTACTAAAACACAGCCCTCTTCAGGTGTCCTAAACACAACGTTTCTTTAAATAAAGCGTGCCTGCGGGACCACTAGGAAGGCTCTGCAACTTGTCCAGAAAGACAAGAACGAGCCTCTCTTTCTTCCCCGCCCAGCAGAGCCTTCCCCGGAGACAGATTTCTGACAGTTCGCCTGCTGTGGCAGCAGCCACGGGCAGAGAAAATCCCAGAGCCGGGGCTGCCAGCACCGCTGGGTCCTCCGCCACCCGGGCAGGTGCTAACCCCGACGGGCAGCCCCACCGCTCACGACCGAGTGCTTACCCGGGTCGGCCCGGCCGTGCTCGGGGAGAGCCGCCAGCAGCGCGAGTCCCAGCAGCAGCGACGGCAGCGGCGGCGAAGGTGGCGCCTCCGGGGGCGCGCGGGCCCCGGGGCTCCTCACGCCCGGGCAGCGCGCGGCTCCCTCGCCGGCCCGACCGAGCCCCCGCGCCGCCGGCCCAGCCTCCCTCCGGCCCTGGGGCTTGGCCTCCTGCAGAGCCATGGGGACCCTTCACACATCCAGGCCGCGGCTTCGCTGCGCTGCGCGCCGGGGAGCCCGGCCCTGGGCGCCCGGGTCCTCACCGGGCATCTCCGGCCATGGCCGCGCGGGCTCCGGCGAGCCGCGGCTTCACCCGCGCAGTGGCCGGGGCCGCATGGAGCCGCGGGCCGGGCTTCCCTCAGCGGTGTCGCCGCGCGCCGGCGCGCCCCGAGCCACGAGGTGGGACGGGCGCCGCCCGGGTCCCCTCCCTGCGGCGGAGCCCGGGCGGGCGGCGGCGGCGGGGCGCGCTCCGGTCCCTCGCTCCGGCCCGCCCTGGCCCCGGTCGCTGGCCGCTCGCCGCTGACGCGCGGGGCTCCGGCTCCGGCTCCGGCTCCGGCTCCCCGGCCGCGAAGGCTACTGCAGCTCCGAGCGGCGCCTCATTGACAAAGAAAGCACGTAGCACCGGAGCGGGCGAGGGAGGCGAGGCCGGCGCGCGCGCGCATCCCCGCCGGAGCCACCGCGCGCCCCCCTCTCCCGCGCGCCCGCCGAGCCCCGCGCCCAGCAGGGACCCCGCGCGGGCGGCCGCTCCCGCGCCGCAGAGGCCGCCCGGGGGCTTCCCCCGCCACGTTTCCCACTCGGTCCCTCCCCTAGAGTGGGGAAGGTCGGCGGGAAAGCTCGCCCGACCTGGGAAGCGGGGTGTGCAGGGCCAGGGCGGGCGCGCCCTTCAGCCTGGCCTTTGCATCTGCTCTTGGTCGGTGGGCGGGAGCGCTCTGCGCTCTTGGCGCCCTTGGCGGAGAGGCCCGCGAACACCTGCGTGCCCCTCTACCCCTGAGGACGCGAGGCAGTGAAACGCTGGGTTCCAACACGTTCTAAATGTGTTAAGCCACAGCACGTGCAAAGCAAAGCAAAACAGGAGGTTTGCACAGCCACCGCCCAAGGGGACAAGTGGTGGGAGTCACCCGAGCTGCCCTCCTGCTCTCACCCTTGCCAGACTAGATGACCTTAGGCAAGCTACCGGGTTCCAGGTGCTTCCTGCATTGCTTCAGGCCATAAGCACGGCTTGAGCATCCAGTTTGCCAGCTATGCACTCCGACCTGGTGAACCTCAAGCTCTGTTACCCAGCAGTCTTCACTCATCCAACCATACTGCCTGTTATGTGGCAAGCCCTGTTCTCCATCCGCCCAGCGATAACAGCCATACACAAAATCCCTGCAACTAAAAGAATATCCACCAGTGAGGAATGCTGTGGAGTTAAATCAGCCTGAAAGAAGGGCTTGGGGGTTGCAATGCTAATGCCTCTGTCTTCTGGTGAGGCCTCAGTAAGTTTCTTTTTGAACTGAAGATTGAAAAAAATAAACTGACTGAACCCCAGGCTTGGCACTGAGCTACATCCCCAGCTCTTATTTTGTATTTGGAAACAAGGGGCTCCCTGCTCTCTCAGTTGTCCACGATGGGCTTGAATTTGTGATTCTCCTGCCTCAGCCTTCCAGAGCACTGAAATTCCAGGCCTGCGGAAGTAAGATCTAATCATGTGTGGATCACTGCAGGACGTGAGGGACCAAGCCTTGCTGGAAAAGCATTTCAGAATAGGGGACAGGAAAGCCAAAAGAGGGGGTCAGAGGCAGCCTGGTGTGTTCAAGGTACAGCAGGGCAGCCAGAGGGCCAGAGAAAGCATTTCGACTCATTTACTGTGTTCAGTAGGATAGAAATAGCACCATATTTCATCGAAGACATGTTTTTTCTCACATGCTAACTTCTTAGAAGTCAGATGTGTCCTATAATGAGGCTCAGACTTACTGAAATGTGGTAATACAAGTTGAGAAACCTTCATCTAAAATCTGAACTGCTCCAAAATATGAAATGTCTTGAGTATCACATCAGTGCTCAATAAGGTTTGGATTTTGGAGCATTTCCGCTCTCAAATTTTCAAGCTGGAGATGTTCAACCAGTGAATTTTACACACACCAGAAAATTGTAAAGCCCTCTGAAATCTGAAACTCTTCAGTCCCGAGCATTTCCAAGACAGGATTCTAAGCCTTACCTTGTGGGGGTCAGGATTTATCATCATTCTTCAATTAGTTTCAGCTTTAAGAAATTTGCAGTATGGATGAGGCAGTAAAAGAGGGCATGAAGTTAACTTGGGACACTAAGGAGGAAGCCGGCCCATGGTGTTGATTCTGGTAGCGTGATGAGAGGAAGGACAGTGAACAGTGAGCCCAGAGACAAGCAGAGGGGCCCACGAGGACCGTCCAGCTGAGCAAAGCCAGAGTGACACACGCAGGTCTGGAGCACTCGAGCTGCTGAGGACCAGGAGAAGGGAGTGGGGCCATGCAGAGAAGTGGAGGGAGGCAGGAAACTATAGCCTAGCACTCAAATTAAGGAGAAATAGGAGCCAGAGAGGGGAAGTTATGTCAAAGCCAATTTGTGGATGGCCTTGGATACATTCGGGATTTCCGGAAGAGGATGGGGAAGGAGACAGGAAGGGAAATCACCTTCAGGAGCACCAGTTCTGCACCAGGCTCTGGCTTCATGGTCAGAGAACAGAGGCAGGTGTGATGGGAAGAATGTGGCCCTGCAGCAGCCACATCTGTAAGCAGCTGCCTGAATTCACACTGAAGGAACAGAGAGATGCTGGGCTCCAAAGAGCGAGAAGGGGTTGAGGGCTGCGTGTGAAGCAAAAGAAGCCACTGCTCCACTGGCAGGTTCTCCTCGAGGCACTAGAGAATGAGGACAGAGGTGACAGGACACAGCCTTGGCTTGGGAGCCAGCAAGTTAGCATCTCCAAAAGGCTTCCTCTATGCTGTCAACAGCCTTTTCCCATCACCATTTTTTGCCAGGCTTGGAAAAGATGTCAGTTGCTTTTCCATTTCTGCTGATTCTGTTGGTGATAGACTGGCTGCAAGCCGAGAGAGTCGCTATCCTCACCCTGAAGAAGCCCGCAGTCCAGTGATGGAACTGACATGCTCAAAGGTGGGCTAGAGGAACTGGGTAGGTGGGCAACAGTCAGAGGTGCAGGTCGTGCCTCACTATGGGCAAGAGCTTGGCTGTATCTCCCGGAACAAACAAGAAAACACTTAAAGCTGGAGTTGGCCCAGCACAGCAAGTGGTCAGATAGAAAGACATCAAAGTTCGTAGCCTTTTACAGGGAAGGACAAGATGTCCAGTGAGGGGCACAGAAGGGCCCTGGAGACATCCCACTGCAGGGCAGGGAAACACAGGTAGCAGGTGCAAGGAGCTTGCAATGCCATCATCCAGTCTCTTTCTTTCTTTCTTTCTTTCTTTCTTTCTTTCTTTTTAACTTTATTTATGTTATGGCCAGTTCAGCCTGCCATGGGGGTGGGGCTGGCGCAGCACGTGGTGCCTGGGATCGAACCGTGGTCCCTGCGGTTGCCTAAGCTTGCCTAAGCAGGCGCTTTAAACCACTGAGCTATCTCACTGGCCCCATCATCCAGTTTCTACCCCGTCCTCTTCAGAAGGAACAACTCTAGAAAGGTCTTCTCCCCCAGCAGGAAGCTCCATGAGAACTCTGACTGATAGGTCCCTGATTGGTGAGCCCAAGGGCAGACTAATGTAGATTTCAATTCCAAGTGTACCATCCACTCCCTGTATAATCCCAGGCAGATCACATAGCTACTGTTAATGCCACCTATACAGCTGGAATGATCAGAGTAACTCCCTCACTGAGTTGTTTCAAGGACTGAGTTGATACATGTCAGTCATGTAGAAGTATGCTTGACACAAGCTAAGCATTCAGTCAATCTTGTTTATATGTTACGTGACAATTGCAACCTTCTTAAACCATAAACGTTTTTGTTCATTTTAGTCTGTCTAACCAGGGCTTTGGCACTTTCCCTATGTGTAAGTGTATCATTCCACAGTTTAAAAGCTCAGTGTCATAAGGTAGGAAAGGAGAAGTATAAAGAATGCAGATGTGTAGGGCCAGCCAAATAGCTCAGTGGATTAAAGCACCTGCAAGCACATTCAGGGGCCAGGGGTTCAATCCCTGGGCCAGCCATGCTGGCCCCACCCCTGGGGCATACTGAGCCAGCAATTGAGACTGGGTGTGGTGGCACACACCTGTAATCCCAGCCTTGGGAGGCTGTAAACAGGTGGATCGCTAAGAGTCTCACCTAGTAGTGAGACCCTGAACACCCTGTAGAACCTTCCCTAAAATACACACATAAAAAAGAATGCAGATGTGTTGGACATGTGCGCCAACTTCCTATGAGCATAGTCATTACATATTGCAAACTTCAACTACTGAAAATTAAAAATAAATTTTAAAATGTGAAATAAAAAGTCAGTGTCTTTTGTGCAAAGTGCTTTTCATTAGAAGAGAAGAGAGATCAATGTCTAGGAAGTGATTTCAGACCCTCAGTTGAAATTTTTGCCATTACAGAGGGTACAGAGATAAGCTAGGCATCTGTTTTTATTCTTTTTTTCTTTTTTTTCTCATGAAAGAGTCTTGCTATGCAGTTAAACCTGGCCTTGGGTTCCCTGAGTACCCCAGGCTGGGTGTGAACTAGAGGTGATCCTCCTGCCTCAGCCTTCTGAGTGCTGGGATTACAAGTGTGGGCCACCACACTGGCCTATTCTTCTTGTAATAAGCTGATATTTCTCACTGAGGCACAGGAGAAATAGCTTAGGGTTGATACTCCTCGCAGTTGGACATCAAACTCCCCTTTGTGGGGCTGGGTCCATCCTGTTGCAGGCTTTCTGCCATGGGCTGGGCTTTGTCTGGACTCTTGCTGAGTGGAGACTCAGATTCAGCAGGGCAGATGAGTAAACGTACAATCCTGCTGCAGCTCCTGCAGCTCACAGGAGGGCACAGAGGCAATGCCAGGGAGGCCAGGCCAGGGAGGCAAGCAGGCAGGTGCCGTGTTAGAAGTTAAAGTGTCGCCATAACCTGGGGTGACCTGAGTGCCACAGAGTATACTCGTTTATAGGTCTCATAATTTAAAAGCAAAGTGGGAGACATTTATTTATTTATTTTTGTTATTATTATTACTTTTAATGGCCAGCTCAGCCTGCCCTGGGGGTGGGGCTGGCGAAGCATGTGGTGCCGGGGATCAAACCATGGTCCCTGTGGTTGCCTAAGCTTGCCTAAGCAGGGGCTTTAGACTGCTGAACCATCTCACCAGCCCAAGTGGGAGAAAGTTAAAATGAAGATTTTAACACAATCTCCTTGCTTCCCATAACATATATATACCAAAATGTTTCAATACATGTTTGGTTAAATTTAAAAGTTGAGTACAAAGAAAAAGACACTTTACCCTGAATCCTCCTCAGAATGCTCCCCCTAGCCAGGCAGGATGGTACATGCCTGTAATCTCAGCACTCAGGAGGCTGAGGCAGGAGGATCATTGAGAGTTGAAGGCTAGACTGGACTAAAAAGTGAGTTCAAGGCCAGCCTGAACTACACAGCAAGATCCTGTCTCAAAAAGACAAAAAATTAAAATAAAAGCCCTCCCCCTTTCACTTCAGATACACTTATCTCATCACTCTTGCCACTTTTTGGAGAAATCTTTCCTATCTATCAGATATATATATATATATATATATATATATATATATATATATATATATCTCACTGTTGAGTGTCAATGGAAAGGCGGGCTCATAAGAAGAGTGTTGTGAGTCCTCATGTCAAAGTGACGATGAAAGGCAAACACTGTGCAGACATTCAGGACACTAAGGCAGCCACAATAGTGCAGCTCAAGGCATCCATGAGAACGGATTTCTAGCCTGGCATGGCAATGCATGGCTATAATACCAGCACCCAAGAGACTGAGACAGGAGGATCTCTGTACATTGAAGGCCAGCCTGAACTAAACAATGAGATCCTGTCTCCAAAAAAAAGAAAAAGAAAAGAAAAACAACCGCTTCCAGAAAGTGATAAAGACGATACGTGTCTTCAAAGAAAGGGGGATGAATGATTTTAAGAGTGCTTCATGGCAATGTGTCTTTTACTGTAATAGATTCTTCTAGCTGTAAACACTCACTATATTTTTCTATTATAGCAAGTAACTGGGATGGAGTGTATGGGCCCTTCCAGCATCTCGCTGTCCTGGCCCCGAGGAACACAGCCCTTTAGGTGCCGGGAAGAGAGGAACTGCCCTGGAGTCACAGTTCAGTTAGCAATGCTGGATGGCCGGAGGGAGCTTTGGGAGAGTTTTGAGCAGAGGAACAGCCAGTGCTGTTTCTAGAAGATGACTTGCCCTGTTGGAGTATGGACTACAGGTGAGGTACGAGAGAGGGGACAGGTTGCCACAGCAATGCAGTCCCCTTGGTGTGTCTCTTCCATCCCATCCTATTTCTTTAGGAATAGTTTTCCAAGCTTGACCCAAGACCCTAGGCCAGCAGTCTGCCAGTCCCTGGGGCAAGTGAGGCTTCTCTCAGTCTTCTTAAAAGTCCACACAGCAGCCAACAACTCCCTTATTTTGACTTGAACTTGACTTTGGTTGATGGTATGGCAACGCCCCTAGGTTTAACCTAACTATCCTCTAAATCCTCCAGGAGAAAAAGACAGCTTAAAAAAAAAAATTTTTTTTTTTAAAGTCACAAGGGCCAATCTGTCTTGCTGATATTTCAGTTGCTGCGAGGGTTCACCCAGTTGCAGAGGAGGGACACGGGCTGGCATTTGGCACCAGGAGGCTAGTTCAGTTTCACTGTATCACTTTGCCCTTCCATAATTCACTGTGTTAAGCATTTTTCTTGGGCATGGTGGGGTGGGAACTGGGAACAGCCCTTGAAAAGCTCAGTGATTTACAATGAGTTCAAGCCCTAAATCCATTACCTAAGAACCTGTAACCTTGAAAAAAGTTTACCTCGTAGCCCTTCCCCAAATCTGGAGATCTTTACCCGAGAGGTCATGGTATCTACCTACCCATGGCAAATAGAAACATGTGTCCTCGCAAATCTATCTATACAAGTGCTTGTAGTAGCATTATTCACAATAACCAAAAAGGGAAAAGAACCCAAATATCCACCAACTGGTGAAAAAATGAGCACATTGGGTAAAACACCATACTATTCTTCAATTAAAAGGTAAAAGCATTGATATAGTATAGCACTGATGAATGCTGAAAATATTATGCCAAATTGAAAGAAGCCAATCACAACAAGTTATGTATTCTACAATTTTATTTATATAAAACATCCAGAAAAAGACAGAGCCAAAGGAAAAAAATTAGATCAGTGATGGTTTGGGACCAGGAGAGTGACTAAATAGCATGAAGTTTTTAGAGTGATAGAAATGTTCTAAAATTAAAATGCAGTCATAGGTATACAACTCTG
>PVKN010006760.1:0-27821 GCA_004027915.1 Capromys pilorides
AAGAAAGAAAGAAAGAAAGAAAGAAAGAAAGAAAGAAAGAAGAAAAGGCTTTCAGTGAAATGACAGAAAGGATGAATTCTAGTGGATGACATAGAACTCTTATGCTTGACTAAGCTTTTAAAGTATTATGAACACATGGAACATCACTTAATACCTTATTTTTAAACTTTATTCCCATGAAGTTTGCTTTGATCAGCAAAAGGCAGTCATCTAATTTTTCAGTTTCTCATAGGGCTCCCAAATGTGATTTGTTGACGTGAAATAAATGTCCTTTAACTTAAAAACGACAAAACAAAATTTGAGCTGTCCTTCCGTCCCTAACTGCTTTGGCAGAAAGACAATTAGACCTTCTTCTACCTGCTAAGGAACAACTGCCGAGTCACGAGGACATGCTCCCCTCCTGCAGCCTGCGAACCTCCAAGGATAAGATCTTGTTTTGATGAATTTTGTCTCTGCATCCTGGCTCCACAAAAGAAAACTTTCACTCCCCCCCAAGACCACAGAATACCCCGCTTCTCCCTCCTCCTTGTGGCTACCAGTTTATTTATCACTTGTGGCGAATGGTAACCCTTTACACCATGCTTAGCTAAATATTGTTTGCTTTAGGAACAAAGCACAGAGAACAAACATTTCAATGTGGGTTTCCACTTGGGGAGAGATTGGGACCAATGTGAACTCCAGCTGATTCTCAGTCTCTCAGCCCTAGTAGGAGGCAGCTGAAGCTTCAAAGCCAGCAGGCTGCAAGAGGAGACAGTGAGGCTACCATAGGCCCTGAGGAGGCATGGGCAGGCAGTACAGTGAACCCGAGATGTTCCTAGGCTGGGGACCCCAGGCCAGGAGAAAGCGGGAAGACAACCGCAAAACCCTGAGTTAATTGCTAGAGGAGGAAGCGGGTCTCTCCTCCTAGGGAGCCTCTGCAAAGGACTTTTCTTGGTTAGGATTTATGCTGATGCCAGTATACTAAATAAGAAATGAATGTCAACTAGAGGGGGAAAAAAATCAAAATTAAAAAGAAAGTACCTCTACCCACAGCCACCCTATGCGACTCAAAGAAAATGTGACTCGAAGCGTAAGGTATTAGGGTCAGATGGTAAAGAGTACACTTTATTTCTTTTAACTCAAAAATACATTAGTCATGATCCATGACTTGATTTTGTGCTGCACTAATGACTCTGGATCCTCAGTTATAAAAACATCTGTCTTATGGGAAACCATTTATGAGTGACAAGATTTAGATTAGGGGTACTGGGCCCATGAGCAGCCCAGCCCAGATGTGTAATTCTTCAAGGCAGTGTGGCCTGAGAAAGAGGAAATATAGTGCTGCATGGCCACCAAGGAGAGAAGCCCGCATTGTCCTCCCCAGCTTTGCATTTCCTGGAGCAGAACCTGCGGTCCAGCGCGGAGGCTATTTTCACAGTCTTGCCCATTTATTTGTCTTTCACAAATCTATGGGTCAAGTTCTGATACAATGGTCAGTGCAAGCTCCCATGGTTACTAAAGGAACGATGGGCAAGAAGAGATGTAAATTAGGGCACTGAGAACAAGGGCTATGGACTCAGGTCATCCTATGGATGATTTGCATCATGGCTCTGCCACTTCCTAGTCAGTGACCTCGTGCCAGTCACTTACGCACAGTGA
The DNA here is from genome assembly GCA_004027915.1 of Capromys pilorides. Lineage (NCBI taxonomy): Eukaryota > Metazoa > Chordata > Mammalia > Rodentia > Capromyidae > Capromys > Capromys pilorides. The sequence goes on from PVKN010006760.1 coordinate 1,639, forward strand.
GCCAGGTCAAACTAGCACTGCTTGCTGTCTGTCTCCCCTGCAAGGGAAGGTCCTGACCGAGCTGGAAGAGCACACCTCTCAGCACCCAAGTGCACTGATAAAAGCGCATGGACACTAGGTCATCCAACGGTAAACAAAAGCACATACCAAGACGGCCCATGGCCAACACCAACCAGCACATTACCCGCAAGTATGGAGAGTGTGTGATGCAAGGAAAAGTGCACCAGACAAGACTAAAACAGCAAGGCACAGCTCTAAACTACTTGGAAGATATACTAAGTGTAAAGACACAAACAGGCTGAAAGTAAATGACAGGAAAATGTACAATATAAATATCTGTTATACAGACACATGGCTGTTCCATGGTCATTGGGGGCACTGTCATCATAGCTAAGACATGGCAACAAGCTAAGGAAGTGTCCATCAGTGGCTAGTGGATAGATACACAAAATGGAATACTATTTATCGCTTAAAAACATGGGGAACTGCAGGAAATGGTGCATGCCTGCACTCCCAGCTGCTCTGAGCAAGAAGATGCCATCTCCAAGAAGGAAAGGGAGGAAGCGGAAACCTTGTCATCCACTGCCTAGAAGACGTTGTGTCAAATGAGGTGAATCAGACTCCAAGGGCAAATGCGCATAGTCTCATTTATATGTGAAGTATAAAAGCACTGAATTCACAGAAACAAAGAGTACAATGAGAGCTACCTGAGGCTGAGGCAGAGGGTAACGGAGGAGGAGTTAGTTAAAGCACACGAACTTCCACTTAGGAGGAAAACAGTCAAGAGATCACCTGTACATCATGATGACTACAGTTAATATAGATAGGCTACATATTCGAAAATTGTCAGTAGATTTTATGAATTCTCACTATGAAAAAATGATAACTTTGTGAGGTAAGACATATGTTAAATATCTTAACTTAGCAATTTTATAATACGTACTTATGCCCAAACATCATACTGTTCACTAGAAATATGTACAATTTTATTTGTCAATTAAAAAAACTCAAAAAATACAAAAGATAATAAGAACAGGAAAATGTACAAATATTAGGGTTAAAGTAGATTGCAGAACAAAATGGCGATAAAAAATAAAAGAATATTTCATAATTATTGAAAGGTCAATTCAAGGAGTGGCAATAATTGCCACTGGGTGTTGATCATATCTATCTCAAATACATCAAGTAAAGACTGACACAACTTAAAGGGATGTAGGCGAATCTGCAGTTGCTGAAAATTTCAGTATTTGTATCTCAGCAAATGATAGAAAACTTGGCAAAGCTCAGAAATCATGTAAAAGATTTGAAAGTGCTATTGAAACATTCAAGCTAATCGACATTTGTAGACTACTGCGTGGAACAGGAGTAGAATGTTCCTTTCAAACACATGAGACAGTCAGAGAAAGTCAAGTGCCGAGTTATAAGATAAATATCAATAAACATCAAAGAATTGGAATGGTTCAATGATTCACACTGGGCTCTCAATGCAATACTACTTTAAGAAGCCTTTTTTGTTTTTTCCTTTTTGTTTTTGGCTGGCTCAGGCTGCCTTAAGGGCAGATCTGTTAAGGCACTCGGAGCTGGGGATTGAACCGCAGTCCCCTGTGCCTGAGTGGGTTTGCCCCTTGCAGGTGCTTAAACAGCTGCGCCAACCCGGAAGCCCCCTGCAACACTACTTTAAAAGTGAATAAAAAACATATTTGGAAATTTTCAAATATTTAGAAATTAAGCAATGAATGTCTGAATCTAGATCCAAAAAGACATACCAAAGGAAACTGATAAGTATTTAGAACTAAATAGTACGGAAAATATAACATATCAAAACGTACATGAATGTGTGTGTGTGTGTGTGTGTGTGTGTGTGTGTGTTTGTGTGTGTGTGTATGTGTGTGTATAGCAATGTTTAAGCAAAATTTACAACTCTAAATGTTTATATTAGAAAAACAGGCGAAAGCAATTATATGAGATTCTAATTTAAGAAGCCATTAAAAGAAGAATAAAATGAACTCAACTAGGGTTTGATTAGATAGAGTAAAATGTAGAAATATATGAAATAGTAGAAAAGAAACAATAATGAAAAGCAAAGACGCTGAACACTTTTGCTTGGCTCAATGATCAACAAAACTCATAAAGTAACTAGACTGGCCAGAGGAAAGCTGGAAAACAAATCCTGAGAAATCACTAATTTTAGGAATAAAAATGGGTCACCATTACCTATTCCCCAAATGTCAAAGCAGTCATAAGAGAATATTTAAATGACTCTATGTGGATGGGCTTAGCACTGGAAAATCTGAAGAGCATAGATTCTAAGCAAAAGAAGGCAGACACTTCTTTAACAAAAGTAGGCATGCATTTCTTTTAGGTCAGCAGAAGGTCAAAGAGGGAAGAAGAGCAAAAGCTCAGGACCTACCACTCAGCCTCACCAGGAATGACTTCTCAGGAAGCTAGAGGACCGATGGTTGGTCTAGGTTGAAGAAGAGTACACTCTCCCCTGGGAAATAAAAAGAAGCATGATTTTTCTAATGTTTAAGCCTAGATTTCCTTTACGAGAGTAACAAGTAACTATTGAAATATAGCCTTAATGCATAATGATATTGGATCACTTGCTTTTTTACTGAAAATGCTAGCAAATACACAGGTATGCTCAAAGTTAAAGGTGAGTCAGAATCACACTGTGTCTTCATTCGGGTTAGACAAGATTTTATTCTAATGACTGCAGAGTTGTCAGCTTGGGAGGTGACACTGTTAGAAGGACAGGATGTGGGGTGGCTACAGGCTTTTTCAATTTGTTACTGAGTTGAGCCCTACAGAAGGTCTTAATAAGAGGAGCTCTGATAGCATGTGCACCAGTTGTTCTGCTGACCCATGGCGAAGAGGCACCGCTGTACACACAAAAATCACACCATGCCTAACACGCAGACATGAGAAGCACCTGCCGCTGCGTCCACAGGACTGGCCTTAGTCCAAGGGCGAGGGAAGCCCTACGGCAACCATGTGCTGTGCTGCCTTGTGCTCCTAGCACCCGCTGACCCCTGCCTCTGGTCTCCAAGCGCTTTCTCAGCCTTTTTCTCTGTTCTCTTTGAATCAGTGCACTCCCTTCATTTTTACATTGCAGATGCCTCTTCACACATTTATGTCTGTAGATTAACAAACTCCTTGTGAACTTTTAAGCAATTCCAAAATTGTGTGTTCTTATTACATTTTTTATCCATAGGGGGAAAAATACCTAGATGGACTTATTGCTAGTCACAGCTCTCTATGGATATTGAAATGATTAGCAAATGTTCCTTTTTTTTTGTAAAAACTTCATGTGGGGGCTGGGGAGATAGCTCAGTAGAATAAGCACATGCCTGGTAAGTGCAAGGACCTGAGTTCAATCCCCAGATCCACCAAAAAAAAAAGAAAGAAAAGATAAAAAAAGGCAAAACTTCATGTGCATTCTCTATTCTAAGATGAGGATGGGTTTTTATCAAATGAAATAATCCAAATCTCTCCAAGCCAGTTAAGAGTCTATTTGTGTAGGGATCACATCAATATATTTCTTTTTCTCGATCCCTCTCTCTACCTGCTACTATCATTGGTTTGTTTCTTGCTTTTTGTCTTTTGCTACTCAGTTTTACTGTCCTTCCCAAAGCCACACAATGGAAACTGAACTGCCAGTGTGATTGTGGGATCTTTAAGAAGCAGCGAGGACCCTGGGCACTGTCCTCATGGATGGATGAATGGCATTCTTGGGCAGTGGGTGGTAGAGTTGTTGTGACAGTGAGTGTGGCCTCTCTGACCACAGGACGTCTTCCACCATGCTATGACACATCGAGAAGGCCCTTGCCACATCCAGCAGCTTGATGTCACGTTTTCCAGCCTCCAGCGCCAGAACAACTTGTATTTTTTATGAGCCACACAGTCTGCACTGTTGTCATAGGAGCACAAAATGGACTGTGACATTGGTATTCTATTACTTTCTTAGAATAAGCATAGTGTTTAAGTTAAAAAATAAAGTCTATAAGAAATCTCGGAAGGCATCAAAGGTGTTTTCTAATTTCAATTCTAGCTGTCTTAGGGATGTAAATAGATGAATATCTGAGAGACAATTTCTGAAACAAGAATGAATGCAGAGCTTGATGCAGTCTTCCGATATGAATCGCAGCACGGCAGTCTACCATCTTGGCTGTCCCTATCTCAGGTTGATTTGCTTGCCTATGTGCACAGCTGTTGGAGAGAGGCATGCCACTGGAGGTATTGCTAATCTTGTGAAGATTGCCTTAGCAAATGAGGAGAAAGAAAAGAGCTATATAGTTCGTGGTACTCTATTCATTGTCCCAAAATTGGCCAATGACTAGAGAAGGGGCCTAAGCTCTCTAGCTAGCTGTACATACACTGCGTGCCTGCTGGTGAGGGAGGCACTGGAGTCACTTAATCTCCACAACAGCTGTGTGAGCGACACAAAACTATCGTCCCCATTTTCCAGATGAGAAAATGGTGTCCCGTCATGCAACCACTAAGTCAAAAGTTGGATTCAGGGGCTGCTGGTCTTTCAGTTTGCCATCATTACAGGGCTTCAATGAAGTGTATCCAGACTGTGGTCTCTCTGTGACCATAGGGGAGTTACTGGGTGGACCCTGTAGTGTCTCAGACAGACTGACAAAGGAAATTGAAGGAAGCCTTCTCATCACAGAGAGGACAGGAAGGGCGAACAAACGTGGCGAGGATGCGTTTTTACCTTCGGATGGGTAGACACGTGTTCTTCACGCGACCAAGCGCTGTCTTGAATTCTAAAATGTCTTGAGGAGAGCACTTTCGTGCACAGTACCGTGAGGGCGGCTCAAAGAACGCGCTGGACTCCTAACACCCAGGTGGCTGCACGATCCTCCTTCACCTCCAGGTAGTCTTGGACGGGATCATGCGTCAAGGACACTAGCGAGACTGCACTCAGCTTCCGAGCCCCCAGAAACCACGAGACAGCAAAGCTTTGCCGCTGTAAGCTGCCCAGCTTGGGCTAAGCTGTTACCCAGCAGTGGACAGCGAACGCCCGCGCCGTTGCTGATCTTTGGGAAGACGCCTGCTTCCCCTGTGGGCTGAGCTCGGGTAACCTCCGCAGGCAGGTGGTGGGCAGAGCCTTCAGGACGAGGCGAGAGAGCAAGCAGAAGGCTGCTGGAAGCTCACAGCAGGCTACAGACGGGGTTTGCAGGGCTTCCGAGTTCCTGCCTTCTCCAGTTCCTGGCTTGGCCTTGCAGACTGCAGATCGCCCACTTCGCCTCTGAGCCCCATCTTTGGCACACCCCCACTCGGCTGACCCCAGCACTCCACCTCCTGGACCAGAAAAGATCCCCAAGGCTGTGGCGAGCTCTCCTCTCTGAACCCTGTACCGGCTGCGGAAGGAAGTCATTTGCTTTCCAAACTGTTCACAGTAGACCAGGTCATATATTAATTCAATAACATAGCATTTCTGGAGACATAAACTAATGAAGTAATTTATGAAAAAATAACCAAGGTATTTTAATGGGTCATAAAACAAAACAATGTCTTTAATTTCAGTGGGTTTTGGACAATAGGCTATCTGCACTGCTTATTTCCAAAAGGAAAGTTTGGGCTCTTGAGGTCTGAATAAACCAGAAATCGTAGAATAATGCCATCATTTGCTCAGCTTCCAAGTAATAACTATTTTGTTCTAGAATGGATTCAAGCAACTTCCTAAATTAAGAATTTGCCCCAACTTCCTCACAGGATAATTGTTTAGTATGTGTTTACTGAACAGCTATAAAAGGCAGGAAACTGGGCTGGGCTTTGAACACAAAATCTGAAACTGGGACATTTTGGAATAGGGAATAAGGATGTGATCAAACGCTACAGGGAGTGTTTACATTAACAAGACACTGATTTGGGTAAAAGACACACTGACATCAATTCACCCTCAAAACCTCTCCCCTGGGTTCAAACACACTCATCCCCTCGTGCCTGAAGCAGTTCTGGAGGTGCTCTTTCGTGAGTGTCTAGTTTTGCTGTTGCAGCTATCTTGATGTCGTGATTTAAAAACCTCCACTTTGATGTCCCCGGCAGGCCAGATTCAGTGAACGAGGTGGGTGAAGACACGCCACGCAGTACTGACGAGGCTGCTTTTCTGTCAGGTTCCACTCAGCAGCAGCACTCACTGTATTTTTTTAATCACACCTTACAACATTGACGCAAGGAACCCCAGAAGTGGCAAGAATAAGAGATCATTGTGTTTGCCATAAAGGGGGTCATTTTGAGGGGAATAGTTGTCAATGCCCCTCGAACTGTAACAACTGTTTTCTAATTTGGATTTTTATCTATAGCTCCCCTTTCTATGAATAAGTTGGAAAAATATTTTGCTTCCTTTTCTTTTTTGCTCAAGCCTTCAGTGTCTGAAGGTCAAAAAATTAAAAATGATTGAGAAAACCAAATCATACATATTTTTCTTCTTCAAACCAACAAAAGTCATTCCAGATTTACTTCTAAACTGCTAAAGCATATTTTGTATGTATTTCACATTCGGCATGTATTTCAAAGGGTTTTAAAACATTTGCTTCCTGATTTTAAATTTTTTAAAAATTTATTCTTAGGATGTTTAAAGCAAATAACCTTTGAAAACTAAAAGGTGTTTGAGGAATCCCCGACTTGTCAGGTGACCTCCCTCCATCCCTCAAGAATATCGGCTCCTTGAGAGGAGAGATTTTATCTGTCTGTTCACCACTGCTGTACCTCTGGCCCAGAGAGTGCATGCTGGACACGCAGTTGGTGCTCTGCTCGCTAGGTGCGTGTCGCTCTGTTGGACCTCGGTAGCACAGAGCTGGGATCCTGCTGGCCTTGTCTGCTCGTGCCCTACCATCCCACATCCCTGAAGGCACAGAAGGTAGCCTCTCCTCCCTCTGTGTGATCCTTCTGGCTTCCAACCCTGGTGGAAGAACAGTACTATCACTAGCTAGAAAGAAACACAAACAGATTTTCAAGTGCCTCTAAAAGAAAGGAGGAAAACCCCTTGCTCAGCCTGCTGTCTCTCTTAATCTTCTTTTGAGCCTTTGCTATCATCAATCCTTTAAATACCTTCTAAAGACGAACTAAGTCAGATTCAGATGGTCAAAGCCTCAGATTAAAAGAGAGGCGGCTCCTCAAGATCGCCCGGCCTCAGCAGACACGTGCCAGAGAGCGCGAGCCACTCCGAATGGTGGGGACTCAGTGCTTGCTGCATCTTAATACTGGCTTTCCTTTCCATCTTTATTCTTTCACTTTGTTCTTCTTGTTTCTTTTCAATCCCTCTTCTTTCCTCCCTCTTTCGTTCTTTTATCCTGATCTCAGGCTTTTTCCAAAAACCAGATTCTGTGGAGTAAGTGTTTCTTCCCGTATCTTATGTTGTCCTCTAAGACACACACACACACACACACACACACACACACACACACACACACACACAGAGCCTGCACTGCTTTTCTCTGGCACTGACTTTTAAGTGAGAATAACAACAACAACAAAACCCACTGCGATTAGGGTTTTTTTTTTTTAAATCTAAGAACAGCTTCTAGTCTATGTCTCAAAGTTGGTTCACATTCAGGTCCCCCAAAAATGAGTCCTTTCTTCTTTTGTGTAACTGTATTTGTGGTTCCAACAATAAGAAATACTTCACACAATTTGGTAATAAAAATTTATATCATTCTTCCACAGTTGACACATATTATCTCATTTTCATCCTCACAATAACCTTACACAATTATAGCCCAATACAAGTAAGAAAGTATATTGTTACCAGGCTGCAGAAGAGTACTTCTTTTCTCTCATATTTTATTTGAGCAAAATACATGTTGAAAATCACATCTGATTTTCATTGAAATTTCTTAGGCAGTTAGATGTGGGCATGATCTCGGGAACGCGCTTTTTTTGAATTCTCTAGCTCTTCTGCTCATTTCTTTATGTTCCTTTTCTTCTCTTAACCATATGTTTTTGTATTATATTAATGAAAAATGCAGGCTCCTCGTTGGGGGGATTAGGCTGGAGGGAACTTGCATGCTGGGGCAGGGAGGCTCGCTGCTCCTCGCCCCTCGCGAGTCTCTGTGCCCAGTCTGAGGAGAGTGGGCATTGTTTATAAATTGTGTACAGCAAGAGGACCCTTCCTTTACCACCACTTTTAGTTTTAGTGATGTTAGAGTGGCAAGGTTCATGGTATCAGATCATGTGGAGGTAAAGGGACATTGCTACGCCTCCAGAAACGGGAGGGGGTACAGCGGCGTCATCTCTGAGGCGTCATCTCTGAAGGCTCCATGGAGAAAATGTTGCTGGGGACTCAGTGCTGCAACACCAGGCAAGTGAAGCTGAAACTCTTTCAGTTCCCTGGGGAGGGATAAGACTTTGTGGAACTCCTCATGGTGACTTCCGTGGCTTCTTTGCCCGTCTCTCCTACTTTTCTGTGTCCCTGCCACCTCTTTTTGTAACATGAGAAGGGAAGTGATGGAAAAGAAGCGTCATTCTGAGTCCTCAGGGAAGGCGACACCCGAGCTCCCCCTGCTTCTCTCTACTGATCTCACAAAGAGAACCGTCCGCTCACTCCTGGGCGCCCTAGACAGGGTGTCCCTCCAAGGTGCCCATGACCCCTGTTGTCTCCGTGTGTGGCTTACCAGAGACTGAGCCTGACTGTGCAGACCCACGTCCTCCCCGAGGAATAAGAAGCTGGAAAATTCAGTCACCTCCCTCCCTGCCTAAGAAGAAAGGATGAAGAATTAAGCCACCTTGAGAGGAGGGTGAAGCAGCCCTCCTGCAGAGAAGCCCACCTGGCCCCTTGCTGCCCTAATCCAGCAGCCAGCCTCGGCAGACAGCAGTCGCTCCTGGACCTGCGGAATTTTCAGTGTAGTGAAGCCCTCTGCCCACATGGCTCTGAGTCTAGGCGGCACATATATATACAGGTCCTCCCTGTGTATATATGTGGAGTCTATAGGAAACCTATAATTTCTTACTGTTTTGTTACTCTCTAAGAAGTTCATTCTAAAGCTGTTTGGCTTAAAAAACTGACTTTGAAACCAATGTCTTTGACTCATCTTAGCGGTTCCTTTCAGGGTGCCTCCACACCTGTGACGCAGCGCCGTTTGAACCCATGGTTACCCCTGCCTCCTAGGTTGTTCCCGATAAAATGCTTCCGCTCCTCTGCTCCTCCTGCTCACGCTCTGCCCTGCTCACTCCATTGCTCTTCAGAACCACCTTTCTCTTCTGCCACTTGCAGTGGTGTCGTCCTCCCTGCCTACCCTCCCCCCTTCACCGTGTGGCTTGGTGCTGATCGAGGTGACAGCCTCCAGCATTTGTCTCAGCCCGTCAGCCTCTGCCCACCCTTTTTCTTGGCACTTCCGTTTCACTGGGACTCGGGATCAAGCTGACCCTCCCTGGAATCTTCCCAAAGTCGGAGCTGCTGCCAGGCCTGGCTGATGACACCTTCTCGGAGCAGTGCACAGTCACGCAGCGTCTCCTCTTTCCTAGCACCTCATGGCCTTTCCAGCTGCTTCTCCGTCCTACAGCTTGCAGATCAGCTGTGCCCCTGGAGGAGGTCTTTCTCTACTGCTCAGGAAATGAGCCAGAGCCCCAGAAGAGGGAAACAGCATGATTTTAATTTGGCTTTTTGATGAGTCACTGAGGGCACTGCTGGTACAAGGATGATGTTGGATAAACTGAAGCAACTGGCTGCTCTGGTGAGTAAATTCTCTCATGTAAAAATAACAAAAGAGAGAACAATAATCCATTCGCTTCATAAACTCACTCATTCTCCCACTCCCTCAAGGCAACTCATGAAAAACAAGACAACATGGTCACCAAACAACATAGAGCAGCTTCTCAGGTGCTGCACCCAGAAAATGCCTTGAACCTGGAGATTCTCTTGCCTACGTGAGTGACCACCACCACACAAGGGGACTAAAGCGATTGCAGTGACTCGCCATATTGGGTAAAATGTGGCAGGCCAAGAGCTCATCAGCATGCTGGCCATGCACCTTCCTGCCCTACCTACCTGGGTGTTGGGCATTGAATCACAGCTCTGTGCCTTCCACAAGTTCCCCCTTCCTGAGCTCTACCCTGGCCCTGCTTCCTCTCCTTTGGGCCATGTAATGTGTGTGGAGTGACCTTCTGGGATCAGTAGACCTCTTTCCCCTGGGTTTGACACCAGGAATGCTTAGATGATAAGCCAGAGCAGGGGAAGGGAGCTTTCACAGGAGCTGGAGGGGTTTCATTTATTCGATGGTGAAACGCTCTGTTTTGAATTTAAGTTTACTGCCAAAGGTCATGTGACGCAGCTTCCCATTCAGGCAGTCTTCAAGGTGCCCAAGGGACAGAGCTTGTTCTCTGTGAAGTGACGTCCAGGGCGAATGCCCTTTAGAAGTTTGTGGTTTCCACAGTAAGAAGCTGAACTGTGTTGCTGTCTCTAATTCCAGCTTTTAAAAGCATGCAAAAAGATTACCCAAATCCTACAGTTTAGCAACTGTATTAAAGACAGATTCTCTTTGAACATCCGTGGGCACAATGGTGGAGAGAAGAGAAGACAGGAGATAGGGTAGAACTGAAACTTCTATCTTTGAATGACACATTTCTAAGATTGAATCTTTAGGAGGAGATATTCGCACACTCCCTGGGTCTCATTGTGTGTCTCTACTCAGCAGATAACGTCTCTTCCTTTCTCCAAATAAGGATATCAAACCGTAATGCCTAAAAATAATACATTAACTGAAAACCCTTGCACTCTTGTTATTACAGAAATCATTCTGATGTCATCTGAAATTTTGAGTAGAATCTCCATATACTCTTCAATGGTCAAACCTAGCACAATCTTCGGGTTTTCTGGTAATCTGTTCTGTAGTTCCAAGTGGAAATATTTTTCCACTCAATATTTCCACAGTTACAAATTTGCCTTAAGGATACTTGTTCATTAGTGAAATGACATATGTGCAAACTCACTCATAGGTCTGGGTGCTAAATATAGTCTGAGACATTTATTCAAGGGAGTAGCATGCAGCTATGAAAATAGCAAAATTTTAAGACTTGTAGTTTGGTACCTTCAGGATCTGTTGCTCAATAATAGAAGTCAAAAGAAAATGGAATGAATATGATATTATTTTTCAAAATGTATTTATAATGACAGAAAGCAAGAAGGGAAGAGGAAAGAAAATCAAAGGAAGGAGACCTGAGGGAGACGGAGAAAGAAAAAGATGGAGATGGAAAAGGGAAAGGTAAGGAAGGGGGTGAAAAGGGAAAGTAAGAGAGTAACTTCTTGCACATGAGTAAAATATCCCAGAAAGCCCTCGTCCGTCGCAGCAATTGGCAGCTGGACATGTAGTTTTGTGCCTTTTTCATCTTTTGGAAGATATTATGGTTTTTGAATTTTTAGAAACTGAGTGAATAGGTCACTTGTTCTAACATAAACATGAGGCAGACATCAAACTCCTTCCTTCCCCACCAGGGAGCAGGGGAGAGGTGGCAGGGCTCAGGCAGAAGATGACATAGTGACAGGAGCCGTACCTTCCCCCTTTTCTCTTGACAGCTGAACCTTGATGACGTAATTAGGGTTTGTATAGGTTCTGTGTAAGAAACCTTAAAGTTCTCTTCCCCCCCAGATCAGGCTGGGTGGTAGAAAGTGAGGGCAACCAACCAGGCAGGACAGTAATAAAATGAACAAGGAAACAGAGAGCAAATCTGTGGTTTAAAAACTCTGAGAAGAGGGGCTAGGGAGATAGCTCGGTAGAGTAAGTGTTTACCTGGCAAGCGCAAGGTCCTGAGTTCAACCCCTAGAAACACATACACACACACACACATACACACACACACGCACACACACACACACACAACCTCGGAGAAGAGGTGAAAGTGTGAAGTTATCAAAAGGAAGGCACCGTATTCACATGCATGTGACTATAAAGGAACCCGCTTCCACGGCACTTTTGGCCTCTGCCGGTGGTGGCCTGCGGAGCTGGGCCCCATCTTCTGTCCTATGAGCCGTGGTTCACTAGAGGGAAGGGTGTATTGCGTCTGCCTGCAGTAGACGCTGGTGGAATCAGAGACCGAGAAAGGCGAACGGTCGTGGGCAAGGTCAGCGTGCCCTGATGCATGAAGGTGGAAGGCCTGGGGCTCACTGCAGAGCACGCGGGAGTCTGTCAGGGAGCTGAAGGACCGCGTTGGAAGCCTGGGGAAGGAGACGGATGTTCAAGGGCACCCGCGGAGACCAGAACTTCTGTAGAGAGGCAAAGCGGTGGAAGGCATTCTGCCTTCCCTCCGTGCTCCATCCGGGCCGCAAGCCTATCGGTCGGCACCGCCGCATCAGCAGGGTCTTCCCTCCTCACGTTGCAGCCCCAGTCGGTGCTCCACAGACACAGGAAGAACCACACTCTGCTCATCTGCCAGGCGGTTCTTAACCCACTCGAGTTGACATCACAATTAACTATCCCATCTGTCTACACATCGCCCTGCACTAGGGGTCCCAGGAGGGCAGGATGTCACTTCTATTCACTTGGAAATGTCAGTCTCCAGCTCTGGGCCCGTGGCCTGCCGGCAGATGCATCGTGATGCCTGTCTCCATAGCTGTCAGGCCCCAGACAGTCGATTTACTATCAATAATGGATTTAATGCTTTAAATACAAAGATGCCAACGTCTGTATTATTTTCTCCACACGTTTCTTAGAAGTAAAAACGTTGCCTAAACCTATAGCAAGGTTTATTTATGCACATTATTGCAAGTATCATGTGAGATGCAAACATTTTCCTTGTATAGAATTTTAATACAAGCAAGAGGAAAAAGATTGCTAAACGTGGCTGGGCTCTTTGCTTTAAACTTCAGGAACGTGAAACGTGAACATGCTGCCGTTTATTCATCAGTGATACCACTTCATGCTTTACTTGACCCACTTACCGAAAGGATTAAACAAAAATAGCAACGAGAGAGGCCCAGGTCTTCTCCTTCCGCCATACACTGACCAGGCTCTCCATGTTGTAATTCTAAATTTAACTCAAAACCGCAGAAAATTCTTTCTGATCAGCTTGAATTTATAGCTAAAATAAAGAAAAATGAACACCAATGAGCTCTACTCTGTGACTCTGGATATTGGGTAAAATCTCAGGTATGAATCAGTATTCAGGGCTCGAGTAGATAAATGAGGATCTTTTCCTAATAAGCAAACTTTAGCCAGTTTGAAAGCTTGAGTTTCTCAAATTGAAAGCTTGAGCTGAACTTGAATTAAAACAAAACAAAACAAAACAACAACAACAAAAAATCTTAAAGCCAGGAGTGATTGCTCAGCTATGGATTTCCCTACCGATTGTCTAAAAACCAAAATAGTTGTGACTGGTGTTTGACACAGTGTTGTGTTTTTATTAGTCATTTTTAACCCTGGATTTCTGAAGTTGCTGATTTTCATGTAACTCAGATGTGGGTATTAAGGCAGATTTGTCAACTTCATCTCTCTGACAGGGTGAATGATTCCATTAGAAATATTCCAGAGTAGCCAGGCATGGTGGCGCATACCTATAATCCCAGCACTCAGGAGGCTGAGGCAGGAGGATTGGTGTGAGTTCGAGACCAGCCTGGGCTACAAAAGTGAGCTTAAGGCCAGCCTGAACTGCATAGCGAGACTCTGTCTCAAAAAAAAAAAAAAAAAAAAAAAAAGAAAGAAAGAAAGAAAGAAAGAAAGAAAGAAAGATTCCAGAAAGAAACCAGAGCGCCAGTGGAGACCAAAGATTTGGAAAGCAAGAGTGACTTCTGGTGTCTGTTCTGTGCTCTGGGTCCTATAACCATGTAGATATTTCTCGACTTCTCTAACCTTAATTGGAAAGCCCATAAAAGGGAAGAATATGCTACGTGACCTCAATTTTAAGACACCCCCAACAGTAAAATAGACCATTACTTGTGTACAACTAAGAAACTGAAATCAATCCAGGTAAAAGAATCATAACAAAACAAAAATAGCAGAAAATGATTCAAAGCCCCGTAATCTCTCCTCTAGGTTTGTGCATTGCCAAAGCAAAACAAATTCCTGAATTCACAAAGCTAAAGTTTGCGCTTTTGTGCTTTTTTTAAAAAAGTCCACCATTTGATGGTGAGTCAGCACTTTGAAATTGCAAACTGATTTCAAAAATGTTAGGAGGAAAGAAAGGGAGTATACCTTGGGTTCCTTGAAAGTCATACAAGATGGAGACTGCATAAAATTGTGAAAGTTGAATGAATGGATAAGAGCTGTGAATTGTTGACAACATTAGAATGTATGCATTTAATACATTTGGACTATTTTTCTATTACTTATATCACCCTCAACTTGAGTAATGACGTGGCTTTGGAAAAGAGTCCAGTTGAACTATAAGCAGTGACCAAGTGACAGGGACCAGAAGGGTAGGAGACTGGAATGTCAGCCGAATATCAGGGGGACAAACATCTTCACCCTTGGCTGCGAGCTCATCTACAGCCATATATGCATCCACTCACTAAACGGCTATGGCAGCAGTCACAAGGTTGAGCCAGAAAACATGAAAACTGAGATTGTCCCAGTGCTGGTTCCAGTGGCCTGGACCTGCTCGGACTTCGTCTGTTTTTGTCTCCCCTGCCTCTGTTGTTTCCGTTTCCCAAAGCCTGTTATTTGCACACCTGGAGGCTTGGCAGACAATCACATTTTACATGCTATTGTGATCATTTTACAGAGACCTGAAGTTATTCAGAAGCAAGCAAATGAATAAGAAACTGAAATCAATCCAGGTAAAAGCATCATAACAAAACAAAAATAGCAGAAAATGATTCAAAGCCCCGTAATCTCTCCTCTAGGTTTGTGATTGCCACAGCAAAACAAATTCCTGAATTAATAAAGCTAAAGTTTGTGCTTAAAAAAAAAGTCCAAGTATTGAATATATATGAATAAAGAGAAAGTTAATGCATTCGTTTAACTTAATCAAATGTTCAATGCTAGATATATGCATTACCTCTCTTTGATATGAAAAATTAGGGGATTAAATCTATAAAATCCCCAACTGCCTGAGCTCGGAGCACTGGCATTCAAGGTCTGTCCCTTGGTTATGTCATATAGTCTCTCAGAAATTATTTACTATGCTCTCTATTTCTAACAAACTTTAACGATCATTAGGGTTTCTTCTAAGCACATATTTAGATAAATAGCTGGTGTCATGTTTATATACTCATGTATTTGACATTTTTGTCCAAAGAAATATTCAGGCTTCAGAGATCCTTTTCTCAGAATGGCAGTGGGCATTCCAGCTACGAGAGTGCCCACCAAGGCTGTCCGTGTTCGCGAGCATGAGGTGTGTGCGGTGCCCAGAAGGCCGGGTTCAGTTAGCAGCGACACCCACACCTCAGGTTTCCCTGCCAGCTTCGCTTGTTATCGCCCACATGGAAACATTTCCAGTGGTCTCACAGTTCTGGCACGGGCACTTCTTAGGCAGTCTGCTTCTTGCCCAGGGACTCAGATGATCATGAGGTGGAAGTCTGTGTGCTGCGTTTCTCTTCTTAAGCCACTCAGTCCCAGGGGTGAGTTGTGTGCCCTTCTGTCCAGTGTCACTGGCTGCAGCGAAGCCTGGGCGACCGTGTGCCCTGTAGAATCACATAGAGATGCTCTGCTCCTGATCCCTAAAACGAGTTTCGTGCACCATGAGACAAGACGTGTCAGTCGTGCCCTGTCTCCTTCAGATGTCCCCTGCACCTGCTGCATCTGACAGCCAGAGCTCATGGCGGTCTGCCCTGGAGAGCCCTTATCATGGACAGATTGTAGCCCAAGCACTCCCGAGCTGTGGCGTGATCCTGTCATGCACAGAGAGGTCATGTTTCCCAGGCAGCAGGGACCAGGCACACCTGTATGCTTATCTGGATCAGATTTTAAAAATCCACAATACCATAAGCATGAGGCTAACACAGCCACAGGCTGGTGAAGGGGACAGTCTAGTACTCTGGCCTGAGCTTGGGGGCATAAATGAAAACCGGGTACAAAGGAATTCTTAATTGCCCTGATTGTTTTAACAAAGTTTAGTTTTTGAACTAAAAACTTCAACTCAACTACTCCATGAGTTTCTTGTGGTATTTTCCCCATGATAGAAAAGCTAATATTTAAAAGTCTAGATAGCAACATTAACAGAAATGTCATTACTTAAGTAGAAATGCATAAATGTAAAACTTTTACTGATTGATTTGCGTAGTACTGGGGATCAACCACAGGACCTTACACACAGAAGGTGAGCTTTCCACCACCAAGCCACATGCGAGCATGTGGTAAGGGTTAGACCCTGGGATCATCACGCACAAGTTGCTTGAGGCTTTCCCTTTCATATAATGGCTGTTTTCAAAACTTAGAGTTTCCAGGCATCTGAATCTCCTTTAAATTTCAACTAGGAAGATGTCAGTCCTTCATCCAAAACAGACTTCATCCTCTTTCACAAAAAGCATGAAGTTACAAAGGCTCCTCTTAGTCTTGAAGAAACTTCTTAGATATCACTTAAACCCATTGTTGAAAGTTCCTTTACAACCTATCTTTGGTATCATTATGGCCTTTCTCCCTCCTCTCTACACATCTAGCTACCTATGTTTGTTTTAATATGTAGAACATCGAATTTGCAAATGGGATAACATGATCCCATTATTTGTTTTCTAGGAACATTCATAGCATCATTTTCCTTTCTAGAACCATGCCCTTTTGTGGGTACTTGCTGTTCTTTGGCAGTCTAGAATAACATAGCAGCTTTTCATTATAATTCTATAAAATTCTTTTTTTTTTTTGTTTCTCTTTTTGTATTTAGGACAGGGTGTAAAGGGTCTCATTGTGTAGACTGGACTTGTAAAGATTCTCTTGCTTTTCAGCCTCCCAAGTCCTGGGATTACAGGTGCGCGCTACCATGCCCTGTCTCATCACCATCTCAGCATACCCTGGGGGTGGAGTTTGCACAGCATGCCGGGTATTGAACCCTAGCTGCTGCACTCTCCCTAAGCAGATGATTTAGTCCGCTGAGCTATCAGGTCAGCCCTATTCTGCAAAGTTCTCACTCTAGCACTACAGTTCTGTGGAGGGAGAATTTTGTGGAGCTGAGGGTCCCATGCTTTAGTGTTCTATTTATAATCACTAATTATTTTCATAATTTCTACTTTCTTAGGACTCTCAATGTGTATTTGGCATTCTTCTCAAAATCACGCTTACTTGCGTTAAGTTTATTTCCAAGCAGCTGCCTGTGTTCCTTTCCATTCTTGGATTTCTAGGGTCACCTTTGTCCCTGTGCCAGTATTATTTCACAAGTCATTCTCTGAGGAAGGAGAATCAACCCTATCGTCGTTTCTAGTCTAGCACCTGTCCCTTCCTCTCCTAATTCAAATAACAGCATTGCCTAAATGTCCCTGTCAAAGGATTTCTGAACTTGTTGCCTTCGGTTGTTGTTCTCAGAGGGAAAAGCAGCACCAGGATGCTTTCTTACTGGCTCACTGTAGCTTTACTCAGAAAGCAGCTAAACTTCTCAGGATGCCCCACTACTGCCTGCTTGCAACTAAAAATGAATTGGTACGTTGAACACCATGCACAGAGATAAATATGAAATCACTTAAATAGAAAAAGAAAGAATACATCAAATTCCTTCCATGTGTTTGGCAGGCAACATGCTTCTTCTGTGAAGGTTTAAAGCAAAACATGATTGAGTGTGGCCCACATGTCTTTTATGTCACTTGAGACCTAATAGCGACGTCTCCAGAAGGGTCTTCATGCTCTGACACAGACTTCGTATGGTAATAAAGGGAAGCTCTGGTATAGAAGCAAGACTTTTTTTGGTCTAAAGACTAAAAGATACTCAACAGAATTGAGCTTTGCTAATATGTAGATACTACGTCATCCTTTGACACAGCACCTGACAGCCCCTAATCAGCTGGTTCCAAGGCAGGGTGGGTGGCACTGGGGCAGATTGTTCAGGGCTGCAGAGGACGGCAAAGCACAGAACAGAAGGGGGTGGGAGAGCAAGCCCTGCCAGGGGCACCAGCTGCCTTTGGATTCTGCCCTTTGACTTCTACAACCTCGCCTTCTTCACTGTATTCTTCCCTTAGGTCTTTTCTCTTAATCTCCTGTGGTCTTATTACTGGCGTACAGGGTGCTACCAGATCTTTCCAGAGATTTTTTTTCAGATCATTCTTGTGCTGAAAAAAAACCTTCGACAAAACCCCCCCACCACCACCACACACACACACACAGAAGTCGTGAAGCTTCACATGCTCTGGAGAGTTATAGTTAGGGTAGAGAGACAGAGACAGAGGCAGAGACAGAGACAGAGAGACAGAGGACAGTGGCCCGGAGCTCAACAGCAGCCCTCCTCATCTTCCACTCTGACGCCGGATCTAGGCGCTCCTATCAGACGACGGCTTGATTCCACGTTCCTAAGCAACTGAAGGTTGCACTTTCCTATTGGTCCCAGCTAGGGCTCGGCATCTGCTATTTCTGCACGTGTATCCCGGATGCCCCTGCCTGGCAGGTCTTGCCCACTAACCCAGCCGCTGACCAGGCGCTGATTCCTACCTCACCAACCACCTGGAAGCTGGCAGCTCTCCTTGAGGCGGGAAGGAGCCAGGGCAGTGGTCCCAGGAAGCGTCCATTGAGCCCCATGAAGGGCATGAGTCTGCCCTTCCTTCCTAGGTAGGATGTGGCTTTTGAGGCCTGTTCACCTCGTTGCAGATTCTTCCCTCTTTCTTATCCGTGAAAAATGGATAGTTTTCCTCTCACCACTCCATAGCTATTTGGACAAAACCCCTTTCTTGCTTCTCCCTCCTTTTCAATAGTTGCATGAACCTGGTACATTTTGACCAACGTCGTCCCACTTTCCCCACCACCTGCGGTGTGCCACGCTGCGCGGCCTTACTTTGGGGAATGCAGTGCGCTCCAGGTGCATCCAGGCAGCCCCTCCACCCCGTCTCCCTTGTGGAGACGAGAATTTTCCTGACTAAAACTGCCAAAAGTCTCGCCTGACTAATTTACGATCTTGTAATATTTCTTTAGCCTCTTCTGGCAGCTATGTGATTTCCGAACTTGAGTCTGAATGCAGAACGTTTCTGGCAGTGACACATTTGTCATCAGCGCGCTGCCAAGTCACGCCAAGTCCTCCTTTTAGTCCAGACCCCCCGAATGCCACCCGCTACCCTTCCCTTATAATTTCTCTCCTAAGTGCTTATTCGTGACCGGTCTATGTCCTGGGAATGACTGTCAGAATGGCTTCTGGTATTTCAGTAAAGCCAGTTGCCAAATTAAAGTGCCTACTTAGGTGAACTCACTGGCTGGGGTTCTGCCCCAGCCTGCCGTGCAGGCCCTGTGTCTTAGTTACTCTTCTCTCTTGCTGGGACAAATACGCAACACCTAAAATGAAGGAAGGAAAGGTTTATTTAGCTCACAGTTACTGTAGGTTTCAGTCCATATTCAGCTGGCCCAAGGCTGAGTGGAACAGGGCAGAGAGCACCCAGTTCACGGTGGCGATACAGCAACAATCTCAGCAGAAACAACGGACCAACCAGGGCAGCAGAGAGCAACAGCGTGAGTCTGTCTCTCTGTCTCTCTGTCTCTCTTTATATTACATTCAGGCTCTCTGCCTTAGGATATTCACCCTAGAGTACACCCCATAGACCCAGCAGTACTCAGACCAATAACCCCATCAGTACTAAAACATAATCCCAGTGGATCATGAGTAAAGTCTCAAACTCTAGAAGTTCCAGCTCCATGATTGCATGAGGCTTTGGGGGGACAACTAGACATAAACCATAACACCCTGCCCCCAGGGTATGCTGAAATTGCAATTGAGACTGGGCTTGGTGGCACATGCTTGTAATGCCAGTGCTCAGAACACAGGTGGATCACTATGAGTCTGATCTGTGTAGTGAGATTCTGTGTTAAATACATAAGAAAGAAAAAAACCCAGTTGCTGCACTGTTGCCGGTGGATACACGCTCGGTACCTCCTCCTTTTTCCTTATTTATACTTTATAGGATAACGGGGTTTCTTTCTACCTTTGAGTACCTGAATGGATGGTTCAGCACCTATTTGAAAGACGTGCTTCTCATCGCATGCAAAGCGTAGTTCTCGTTGTCCTTAACAAGTGCGCGCAAAGGGCCTAGTCTTGCTTTCCAGAAAGTTATGATCGAGCCGTACAGTCAGGTCACAAATCAGCCATGTGACATGCTAAGTGCAGAACTGAGTTGAAATCCACAGCCCTGGGGACCAAGCCAGCCCCTCACTTAATGGTGAGATCTGATTAAACTGTGCTTCAGTGTTACCCAGTCACCTCCCCAGAGACAAAGGACTTCAGAGCTGGACCTGGGCTCAAGGGAGTCAAAGCCCTGCTGGCTGCTCTCAAACAAAGTGGAGAGTAGACAAGAGCGTGGGCACCACATTGAAAAGAGAAACCACCTTAAAACTACCACTGAATGAATTGCCAGTGGTTGGCTAAATTGTTAGGTGTCCTGTTTATTCATTTTATCAGTTCCTGAGGAAACTCCTATGTCCTGTCAGTACTCAGTGTACACGCATATGCTGGGTATGGCGCTGCATATCCGTAGTGCGTGTTTCTGTGTGTTTGTATATGCATGTGTGTGGGCATCATATTAGAATAGGTGTGACTGTATGCATTGCATGTAGGTGTGGATCCACTTGAAAATAATTTAATGTGATCTCATTCTTTAAAATCAATTTTTCACACCATGAGCCTCATGGAAGATGTCAGAGTAAGTCAAGGACAGAAGCCTCCCTGTGGCTGGGGCTGGGCGGGCTGAGCCAGGGCATGTGGGCTGCAGGATTCCCGTGATCCTCAGGCAGCTCACCTTTGAGCAGAGTGCCTGGGCTTGCCTGCAGCTGGGAGTTTATCCATCCTGGTGCCATCGCCCTGCTCTGGAAGAGCAACCTGGGGGGGCTGGAGGCGGTCGCAAGGACAGTGCTGCACTTTGTCCAGGATGCTCCAAGACCCCTGTGCCCAGCCCTGTGCTGCAGCAGCAGGAGACCCCAGGCTAGCCTGGTGGGAAGGAGGGACAGGTGTGCACTGCCCTGGCAGCCCTCTCAGCACTCCTCCATCCCTGGTGACAGGAGCATTGTTGCTCCTGAAGCCGGCGGCTGGGCCCACCTGACCTGCTTGTTCTGAACCTTCTACAACCCTGCCTGCAATTGTCAGTGTGAATGAAGGAGGCATGCAGGCACCTTGGGTTGTTTACTGCAATGGGGAGGAGGGGTCGGGGCACATCCTGGGGACTGGAGACAGCAAGAGCCCTGCAGGCAGGAGCGGTGAACCCAGCCATGCTCCAGAGCTTGCCACCCCTGCCTGGGTCTCTTCCTTTGTGCCCAGAGATAAAGGTAGCCACATCTGCCTTTGAAGGTTTCAAATTCCCTTGTTCATCTTCTAGCAAAGACAACTCTGGCCTCCTAGAGACCGGAATTGTCAGCCTTTCCTCCTGGACTCCTGCTCTCTCTCTTGTTGGCAGGCAGGGACCTGAGAGAAGGAAATGTAACCCATTTTTGCAAAGCATTGACGTTTCAATCAGGTTAGGTAAATACAACTTCTAAATGTTTCCTGAAATTGCTTCTTCTCTAATAAAAGCTGGACTTGGTTCTGTTGCTTTTCCCTCACTTATTCCTCTGCTTGATGGACTTCTCAGGTGAAGGCATTATTGAGGTCACAGCATTTGCAGAGCTAAGGTGCTTGGGACTTTGTGCTCTGCTCTGCCTCGGCTACCCTACTTACTAAGGAGTCTCTTCCTTTCCTCCTCCTGCTATCGTGCACAGTGGTCTCTTTCTCTGTGTTGCCACTAATAGCAACCCTGCCCTGGGGAATGACCCCCAGGGATGACCTTTTCCCTTTCTAGGCCAATGACGAGTCTTCTGTCTCTCACTCCCTGGGTCCCCAAGACTCCAGTCCTGGAGATGCATTCCTTCCTAGTTGTCATATGTCCATTCCCTCAATGACAATATGCATCTGAATTACTTTTTGAATTAGTGAGAAAAAATACCAACACCCAACGTTAAAGAAGGAGAGGTCTACTTTGGCTCATAGCTTCTAGTTATGTCAGTCCATAGTTAGCTAACTCCAAGTCAGAGTAGCATGGCAGAGGGGCCTCACAGAAGAGAAATAGTCTATGGCAAAGCTGGGCAGGCAGAAGGCAGCAAAACAGCAGCAAAAGCAGCAGCAGCAAGTTATGGCAGCGGGACACTTTCCATCCCTTACAGTACAACCAGGCCACTCAGCCTTTGAGTGGATACCACTACCACTGAGCATAGGGAGCCTGTCATCCCAGCATCACATCCTTAATCCCAGAATCACACATCCTAAATCCTCTGGAAATCCCGACGTATGACTGAATGAACCCTTGGGGCTTTGGAGTGACATCTGGACGTCTATCAACGTTGTTCCCCTCTGTACTCAAACTCTGCTTTGATCATAATTATCTGCCAACGTTTCTGCACAGGGCTTCACCTGTGTATCGCACAGCCCACCAAAGACACCTTTCACCTTGCTGTTGAAGCTGTCTGTCCCTCAGAGTTCAGACCTGGCATCCCTTGTACTACAAACACATTTCCATTTCCTCAGAGAATAAGCTATGTGTCTCTGCTCAAAACAGCTAATGGTTGCTTCTATCAGTGTTGGTTGCATCAGTTTGTTATTAGTAAGAAATTATTATGCCTCGCTAGCACTTTCTCCACCTATCTTATCTCACCATATCTCCTGTGACATATCTTGGAAAGGATGTGATGATTAATTCCTTTCTTACTTGGTAGGAGCCTTGGGAATACCCAATAAGTGTTTGAAACTACTAAGTTCTGAGTGATGACTTGAGGTGAACGAGGAGGCATCTATTCCCCAGCACCTTCCAGTGACACCCTAGCAATTATTCCACCACACCGACTGCTGACCAGAGACACAGTTGTGTCATGGCCAGTAGTCATGGAAAGACTGAGGAGGTCAGCTAATAATGGAACATGGGCTTAACATTGCTCTGCAGAGCTAGCCAAGCTAGCCAAGCCCAAGTAGCTGGGGATTAGCGTATGGTCCATATGCAAATATATCTTCTAAAATTCTAAGTTGAAATAATTTAGGGATATTGCAGATATCTTTCACTATTAGAATTAGCTGCAAACAAGCAAAGGAAACCCACACAGCCTTCAGTATAAACAAGCAGAGCAATATTTTCAAAGCTTGGTGTGCTCCTGCAAATGCTCTTTCTGGTTTAGTTTACTTGCTGGGAATTGTGAGAGAAGATAAAGTCGAAGAGTCTTTCTTCAGTAGGAATTCCTTCCAGGAGCTTCCCCCACAGTATCCACTACAAATTTAGTCTGTTCTTGTTCCTTTGGGCCATATAAGCTCTAATGGCAGAGGTAGGTGACAGGAAGGAGCAAGAACCAAGCAGCCTGGCATGTGACCGTGATGGGTATGGTCTCAGAGTCCACTGCGGAGTGAATGGTCCCTGGCGAGGGGCACTGTGAGCCCTGGAAGAAGACAACAGATGAATTTGGGCCAAAAGAAAGAGGGAAGTCTGCTCAAAAGGCAGCTGGGTTTGAAGTGCTAGAAAGGAGAACATGGCCTTGAGTATTGGAAAGGTAAGAGAGATTACAAAAAATGAAGCCAAAAGAAAGTGTTCGAATGGGTACTTGATGTTAATTTCACTGGAGCACCAAGATATAATAAAGCCTTCCGAGGAAAGACATAACATGTTCAGCCACAGCCCAGCCCCACGTCCTGACAATCACTAACACAAGAACAGGAGGAGACAGATGAGCCACATGGACATGCCAAGACTTAAACACAGACCCCTAGTCTTTAGAAACTTGAGCTTTTCTTTGAAATTTAGATTACTAAAAATATTCTCTTCAGTAAATTAAAGCAGTACAATAGTAAATGAAATATTGCTTTTTAAAAAATCATTTATTGATTATTTGCTATAGGGTCTCAGTACATAGCTTGGACTCACAGTGATCCTCCTGTCTCACCCACCCTAGCACTGGGATTTCAGGCCTGCACCACCATGCCTGGTTTCAGTGGCCAGCAGCACCCAGGATTTCAGGGCTGGCATGACAGGCAGTGCTGGAGATTGAAAACAGGTCTTTGTGCTTTCCAGGCAGGCACTTAGACCACTAATCTATCTCCCTAGCCCAATTGTGGTGTTTTTTTGCACCACAATTGCTGTTTTTATCAAATAGGCAGGCCTGTAAGCAAACCTTGTGCATAAGCAAAAATATATGTGTTTATTAGTGTGCACAACTGTTTGCATACCATGCATACTGTTCTGCCTGTTGTTTTTAGACTTTTTAAAATATGGAAGACAACTTTACATGCTTATATGGTATGGTTTTTAAAAAGTGATGGAATGAAATTCTACTGGATGAACACACAGTACTCTAACTGCACAGTAAAGCACTCCTTTCTGTATTTTAATTTCCAGCATTGAAAAAACAATTACAGTGTATATGCTCTTTGAAATCGTGTCTACAAGAATCACAGTAAAAAAGTCAAGTTTCATCCCTCTTAGAGATTTTATGTTTTTCCTTTTAGGAATGAAAGACAAAAGGATTATAAGTGCATAGATATGAAAAGAGGCTTGCAGTATCGGTAAATAGGCAAAGTGAGTATAGCAGCCATAGTTCAAGTTAAGAAGCTTTTTACGAGTTGACTTAGACATGGTCAAAACACTGTGAGACACACAAACATGCAAATGTGTGAAGGTACAGCGAGAAATATTCACTCCTAATCAATGAGTTTCCAAACAGTGGACTCACAGACACATACAAAGATTTTAAAGAGTTTTGTATGCACCCAGGCTGTAGCCGGGTCAGCTGGCATTCAAGGGGATTTACCTGAGCAAAGCTTCTAAAAAGAGCTTGGAGCTTCAGAAGTACACCAGGAGCCGCCAAAGCCCTGAAGCGGCCTCCTTATTAACCACCACAGCTATCTACCTTGTTTACTGATGCAAATTATAACTATGCCGGAAGACAGGCATTAGAACAGCTCCATGTGCCCAGCTCATCATTGGTTACACTTTATAGCCAGTTTCCTTTCGATCCACGATGGAGGCCTCCCCTTTTCAGTCTCTGAGCTGTGTCCTGACAGGAGAACAGACTGGCATGGTCACCGGTGCGCTGGCTGCCACTGGCACAGAGGGCCCTGACCCACGTCCACTGAATTCTGTGGAGCAGTGCACGGAGGGCGAGCGGGGCCTGTGGCTCAACTCTGCCCTCAGAAGTGCTGAGTGGTCCACCCTGGCATCACTGCGGAAAAGGCAGCGTGGAGGGAGATGCGGTGATCAGGTGCTTCTCCTTCTTGGTAAGAAAATGATGGCATATAATGAAATATTCGTCACCACTACTTAAAAGGAATAGTTATTTTACATCCCTTCTCTTTCACACCACGTCACCAGTGCCATTTGAGCTTTTCTTTCTTCCTTTTTGTTTAACTGGCCTCTACCTCAGAATGCCCCTTTGTCACAGAACAGACCTAGCTAAGGCCGTGACAGCCAGGAGAACTCAGCTCTTTTAATCCAACCCCTAAAACAAAGGTCTCAGTTCTCCTCAGAGCCACATGAAGGACTACAACCCAGAAACTGGGTCCGAGCAAGTGTCGGCGATCCTGTGCACAGATTTTGCTTCTCGGGGGTTACTGGTGCATGGACGACTTTGATTTTTATTCTTTTAAAAGAAAAAGTTGTAAAACTGGAACTTGCTGATGGTTACTCAACTCTGTAAGTTTACTGAGATTCTTGAGTTGTGTATGTAAGACGGGTCAGTTTCTATTGTGAAAAAACACAGCCTCTGAAGCTGAAAGGAAGGAAGGAACAGGCAGAGAGAAGGAAAGGAGAGAAGAAGCCCCAGCACGGAACACCTCTCAGAGCTGACAGCTTGGCCGTGGCAGCTCCATATAATGCCCTCAACACACTACACAAACACCCCCGTAGAATTTCCTATTTCTGGAAAAAATGGGCAAATTATGCTGAGCACTAAGGAAGTTCACAGGCTGCAAAGGGTGGAAAAAACAATCTTTCCTTTCATCTATTTTTGTAAAAGTAGCAGAAGCTATAAACATCTTCTCTTTCCTGGACTGATAATTTTATCCCTCCTGACCTGTGGTTAGCCCCCAGAGAAGGAAGTCACTTAATTTGAACCTCGAGGCTGGAGGGGTACACGGAGCTCTTCACTGTCCCCCTCCTCCTCCTCCTCCTCCTCCTCCTCCTCCTCCTC
>PVKN010006761.1:0-27856 GCA_004027915.1 Capromys pilorides
CTATACATTTTTCTGACAACTAGGTGTCTGAACATTTTTCCATGTTCATTTTTTTATTTTATTTCCCCACTTGTGAACTAGCTTTACTTGTAGTTTAGGTCATATTACCACTGAGTTCCTATTAATGGTTTTTACACTTTCATAATTAAGCTTTTTTGGTTGGGTTTTTTTTGGGGGGGTGGCTTTTTGGTTTTTTGTCTTTTTCAGACAGGGTCTCACTATGCAGTTAAGGCTGGCCTTGAGCTCACTTTGTAGTCCAGGCTAATCTGGAACACTCAACAATCTCCTGCTTCAGCCTTCCAAGTGCTGGATTACAGGCATGTGCCACCACCCCTAGCTTATAAAAAAGTTACGTACCTTTTATTTGTCTCATAGTTTAGAAAGTTCCAATGGTATTCAATTTAGTTTTTTTTCATTTTTAAGCAATATTCAATATATTATTTAGATTTACTTTGTCACATTTGGTAGGATAGCAGGCAGGTTAGAATAGCAAAGATCACCCATTTAAAGAAACAACATATTCCAAATGGTTATCCCCAAATGTTTGCTGTCCTTCAGTACTATTTGACTTCATCCAGGATTACTGATGCACACACGTAATCCCAACACTAGGCAGACTGAAGCTGGAGGGTCACTCTGGGTTTGAAGCAGCCACAGGTACTTAGTTCAAGGTCAGTCTAAAAGATATAGTGAGATCCTGTCTCAAAAAAATAGAGTACGTAAATTCAGTAATGCTGCTCTGAAAGAAAACACAAAAATTAGAATGTGATCATAATTAAGGAAAATGTGAGTTATATCCAAAAGTAGGAAATAATTAATGGAGCATAGGCTCCATTTTGATTATAAAGAAAAACCCAAGGAGATATAATTGGCAGTGGCATCTCGCTCATTGTCTAGATAACAGTCTTCCTAGAAATCTCTTTGGAAATAAGCTGCTATCCATCAGCTGCCTGAGTCATTAACACCTTCTCGCTGCCTTTCTCCCGTAACTAACCAGCCACAGGTAGGTTCTGCCTTCTTTTGCCCTCCATTGCTCTACCCAAACTACTACTATATTTCTCCTAGTCTACACTAATAGTTTCTTAATTTTAGTGTACCCATGTGTATTAGTTACTCTTTTCTCGTTGCTGGGACAAACATCTAACACTCAAAATGAGGGAAGGAAAGGTTTAGCTCACAGTTACCTGAGGTTTCAAGACACTAGAGGAGAGGTTAGAGCGCCACTGTGTCCAGAACGATCCACTCCATTCCTCCAAGAGAGGCCACCAGGCCTGGTGGGGGTTGGGGGAAGCACATGCTGTCAGTTTAATGGTTCTCTCATCTCTGGCCCCGCCCCTCCATCCAAGCGCTTGACAGCTCCATGATTTACATGAGGCTTTTGAGGGGAAAAGTAGATACAAACCATAACACCATGGTTGATGACCCAAACATCCTTTACCAAGAGTTTTACAAATGCCTTAGTTACTTTTCTCTCATTGCTGACATAAAATACCGGAAACTAAAAATTATGGAAGGAAAGGTTTATTTAGCTCAACAGTTTGTGAAGGTTTCAGGCCTTAATCAGCTGGCGGCAGGGCAGAGTAGCATAGCACATGGGCAATAGTTGGAGGCGACAGAAGACAGCAAAGCCAACAAGAGCAGCCCTCTTTTCCTCCCCTATATCGTAAACAGGTTTAATGCACCCCAGCAGGTGTAGCGCTCACACAATCTCTGTGCCCTCTTCTTGCACAGGATGAGGATGTTTTCAAAATGGGGACCCTGGCTCCCTGCTGTGTCCTTTAAACTTCTAAACTTCTCAAGTTAACAAAATGTATCGACAATTATCGTGGGGCTGGTGAGACGGTTCAGTGGTCTAAAGCGCCTGCTTAGGAAAGCTTAGGCTTAGGCAAGCGCAGAGACCGCAGTTGGATCCCAGGCACCACAGGCTGCGCCAGCCTCTCCCCCAGGGCAGGTTGAGACAGCCATTTAAAAAAAAAAAAAATTACCGTAACCAGGGGCCTTTTGGGCTAGCTCAGTGGTTTAAGCACTTGCACTGGTGATCCCAGTCAGGCACAGTGGACAGCAGTTTGATCCGCAGATCCACTCTTAAGGCAGCTTGCGGCAGCAAAAAAAGAAAAAAAACCTTTCTCAACAATTACCATAGGGCCGGCGAGATGGTTCAGTGGTCTAAAGCGCCTGCTTAGGAAAGCTCAGGCAACTGCAGGGACTACAGTTCGATCCCCGGCACCACATGCTGCGCCAACCCCACCACCAGGGCAGGCTGAGCCAGCCATAAAATAAGTAAATAAAGAAACAAACAAGCAAACAAATAAATAAAATAAAAAATTTTTTTAAAAAATTAAAAAAAAAAGCAATTACCATAACCAAAGATTTTTATTATGGAATAGACAAATCTGATTATGCTGAAAGAATTTTACAACACTCTTCAAAAACTAATAGGTTTAATGTAACACTTATCAAGTATTCATATAAGCATTACATTAAATACAAAAGAAATTCTGTCCTTATCGTGGCCCTTTGTTTTCAAAATAATACAGTCTTAAGCTTACATTGAAAACAACATGAAATATAGTTTGGGGCTTTGCAAGGCAAATAGTAAAATACAGGACACTTATAAGATGATTTTATAATCACCCAGAGTCATATACCAAGAGTATAGGAAATCTGTCCATACACTAAGGACCAAAGAATCCAGCTGAGGGCCTGGATCCCACAATAATGTCCTGCATGAGTCCAGCTAAAGGCCTAGAGCCCATAACAGTGCCTCCCAAGAGTCCAACTGGAGGCCCAGAGCCCACAACAGTGTCTCATGAAGGCCTGTTATATGGATCTGCACTGGGAAGGCCCAAAAGTGGAAGCTAGAAAGTCTGTGCCAGCGGGGTTGAAGGATCTGTGCTCGCAGGCTGAGGGATCTGAACTGGAGCCATGAAGCAAAACTCAAGGTAAGAAAAGTACCAAAAGCTCCCCCAAAAAGTACCACAGTCATCCTCAGCAACAGTGAGGTCCCAAGCTCCTCCAATGATGAGGAAAGCCAAGTTCCCACCAGGAAAGCCAACACGACAAGCTTCTGCAGGAGACTGAGCAATGCATCACCTTCCCCCCTGGAGCTAGGAAGTGATACTCAAAGTGAAAAGCTCCTCAAAGTGAACCACAGCCATCCTTAGTGATAAGGAGGTCCTGAGATCCTCTGACGAGAACAACCAAGCTCACCAGGAAAGCCAGTACGACAAGGTCACCCAGCAGAACAGCCCAAGAAAGCCAGCATCTTCCAACAGCTTCTCCAGCTTCCATCATAGCCTCCCCAGTTTTATCTCTTATGCTGCTGGCAACAATCCTCAGATAGGCCTCCCATACCCCACACCCATGCTAGTTCAATTCAGCTGGGTGTAGCAAGTTGACCACCAGTTGGCCATCCACCATAGCTACACAGTGAAGGCACTGAAACACAGTATAGATTACAGAAAATATCCCTAGGTGCAATATTAGCGGCATGATGAGGATAGTTTGGGAGCCCAGGTGAGCACATTAAGGGAAGACAGGTGACACATCAGGGAGGGCATTCAGGAAGACAATGCTAGGATTTCACTGGAAAATGGATCAGCTAAGGAAATTCCAGGAGCTGAGAGACGGATGTGAGGAGCACAGTATGCCCTTGAACATAGTCTGATGCCTCAGAACAAAATGAGTGTCCTGTCAGCAGAGACAAGTGTAGAGCTAGACACAAAATGTCCTACATGCATGCTATCTTAAGCAGCCGTGAATGTGCAGCTATAAAAGGGGATGGTAAATAAATTGACATCTTCCTTCAGAATTCTGTATTCTTAATCATATTTTCTGTACTTTTGGATATGGGGAAATGCTCACAGTTTAATTAATGGGGAAACATACAGAAGAGTGTAGACGAGTAGACTGGGTATATAACTCAGCAGCATAAGCATCTGCCTGGCAAGCACAAAGTCCCAAGTTTAACCCTCAGTACTGCCAAAAAAAAAAAGTATGCACAAAATGACTACAGTTTTGCTTTACATATACACATGATTTAATAACAGAATGAGCTACATTTAAAAAAAAATACTATTAGAACCTTTACTCCCTAGCACTATTTCCAGAAAACTGGTTCCCAATGGCTTATATTTTTAAATAATATTTTACGGGGCAGTCAGTTAGCTTAGCAGACTAAAGTGCCTGTTTAGGCAGAGTGCAACGGCTGGCCAGGGCTCAATACCGGGTATGCCAGGCTGGCCCCACTCCCAGGGTGCGCTGAGCCCTTGATTGAGACTGAGCATGGTGGCATGCACCTGTAATCCCAGCACTTGGGAGGCTGAAAACAGAAGGATCACTATGAGTCTGATTACATAGTGAGACCCTGTAGATCCTGTACTAAATACAATAATAATAATAATAATATTTTTACCAGTTTCTGACTCAACATTAACTTGTTTCTTCCTTCTTCCATGGTGTGAGGCACAGTGGCACACACCTATAATCAAACCCAGCACTAAAGCAGAAAGATCACAAGTTTGAGTAATGTCTGGGCAATTTAGCAAGACCCTATCTCCAAAAAAATAAATAAATAAATAAAAGGACTGAGTATGCAGCTCAGTAAAGTGCCCCCTGAGGTCACCCCAGCATGGGTGGGAAGGGCTGAGAAGATGGATCTTGAAGATGATGAGAAAAAAAAAAGATGATAATAGAGTTTAGTTCCTACAATAAGAGATAATAAGAAAGGGAAGTGAGGATAATGACAGCAGGAATAGGGAGTAGAGGACAATGCTTCAGGGCACTCTGCTCTCACTGTCAGATCAGACACACATAGGCCCCTTGCTGGGATGAACCCTTACCCCTGGTTCCTGGTTCCTCCTGTCTCAAGTTCCTAGGTAAGATCATGGAGAAAGGACGCTGTGTCCATTAATAAGCTCAGGTTAATTTGCCTTCCAGGTTCAGTTGGGATGACTTGGGTCTAGATTCCATTCAATTCAATAAAATATGACTGAATACCAGCTACCTGCTGACAATAGACCAAAACATGCCCCTGCCCTTGTGTAACAAATGGTCTATCAGAGATAACAGGCATTAGTCAAATAATCACAGGAAAAACGTTAAGCTCCTTGGGTATTAAGAGCTAAGGAAACCAGTGCCAGGCATGGCAGTTCTTCCTGTAATCTCGGCACTCTGGAGGACTGAGACAGGAGGATTGCCCAGCCTAGCCAATTTATGGCTTAGCCAAGACCCTGTCTCAAACTAAACCTGAAAAAGAGCTAGAGAAGAAGCCAGAGTGAAGGTCCTGAGTTGAGTTCCCAGTTCCAAAATTAAGGACAAGCATGCAATACTGTGAGCACCCATAATAGGCCCTGTCTCCTACTTTGAGTAAGGAAAGGGCAAATCAAAGCCCCCTTTGAGGAAGTGAAGCTTAAACTTCGATTTTTAAAGATGAATAGGGATTGTAATCAAAAGGGGGTTGGGGAGATAGCTTGGCATTCTAAGCGCCTGCCTGGCAAGTGCAAGGACTTGGGTTTGATCCCTAGTACTGCATGCTATGAAGGCTCCACAGAACCCCAGGTGAGATGCCAGGCAAAGCCCTGGGCGTGCCTTGTGTTAGGTCCAAACCCACACAATCAACCAGACCAGGCATTCTGATGCGAGTGAAGATTTATTGGGGGCATCAAGCAGGCTGGCTGTCTAGTGGACCACAACAGCAGCAAACAAAGGGGAGCAGGA
Organism: Capromys pilorides; assembly: GCA_004027915.1. Lineage (NCBI taxonomy): Eukaryota > Metazoa > Chordata > Mammalia > Rodentia > Capromyidae > Capromys > Capromys pilorides. Next base: position 5,719 of record PVKN010006761.1, read on the forward strand.
GACTTTATAGGTTCTTTCAGGGAGGGTGATCAAGGCCTGAAATAGCCAGGTAACAGGTTGCGGGGGTGTGGAATAGCTGTGGGAGAGCTAATCTTGATAGGGCTACCTGATCTGTGGGGGACCTTGAATGTTAACAAAGGAGAGTTTCCATGGTTGCCTGTCCAGGTCAAAGTGGACCTGTTCTGTGGTTTTGAGTTTGGCTCTGCATGGGGCCAAGGGGGAAAGAGCTTGGGGGCAGGGTGCTGGGGAAGCTTTAAATTCTGACCTATCAACTTGATGGCCACCAAAACTGGTCAGGTGGTGAACACCTGCAATCTCAGCGCTGGCAAGGCTGAGACAGGAGGATCACCACAAGTTCAAGCTAGGTAGTGAAACCATGTATCAAGGAAAGAAAGAAAGAAAGAAAGAAAGAAAGAAAGAAAGAAAGAAAGAAAGAAAGAAAGAAAGAAAGAAAGAAAGAAAGAGAAAGAGAGAGAGAGAAAGGAAGAAAGAAAGAAAGAAAGAAAGAAAGAAAGAAAAGAATTTTTTTTAAATGACAAAGGGGAGAAAAGAGTGTTCCAGACAAAGGACACCATACACCCAGGTGAGAGGAAGCAAAGCACGGCAGCCACTTTGCAGGTTGCCTGGCAACTGGGCTGCACAGAGTGAGGGCAGCCAGGACCACATCTGCCCAACGCTACGGCTGGGGGCTGAAATTCTTATTCACTGCGCACACATTCAGAGGGAGTTATCTCTTGTTAATGGGACTATAGGAATTTAATGTTTTTCTTTGCATATTTTATGTTCTGAAACTTCTATGTCAAATATACCCATATGTGATTTTTATAAGCAAAGTAGGGAGGAATTAGTAAGTCAAAGTATGATCAAAAATGTTATTGTTATGGTTTATGTCTAGTTGTCCCCTCAAAGCCTCATGCAATCATGGGGCGGGGACTTCTAGAGTTTGAGACATGACTCATGATCCACTAGGATTATGTGTTACAATTGGTTCCTCCCTGGAGCATGACCTGGGCCTGTCTAGGACATGATTGGCTCCTCCCTAGAGCGGGATCAGGGGCCCATCCTGGGGTATGATTGGTTCCACCCTAGGGCACAATGGGCCCACGTCAGAGTGACTGAGCACAAAGAGACTTTTTAAAGGGCTGTTGCTCTCTGCTCCCCTGGTTGTTCTGCCAGCATGAACTGGATGCCCTCTGCCCTGTTACACTCAGCCTTGGGCAGCCGAATATGGACTGAAACCTCCAGCAACTGTGAGCTAAATAAACCTTTCCTTCCTTCATTTTGAGTGTCGGGTATTTGTCCCAGCAATGAGTAAAAGTAACTAAGACAGTTATTTAAAAAAATATAAAGAGGGGCCGGTGATATGGCTCAGCAGTCTAAAGTGCCTGCTTAGGAAAGCTTAGGCAAAGCAACTGCAGGGATTGTGGTTTGATCCCCGGCACCACATGCTGCGCCAGCCCCATCCCCAGGACAGGCTCAACTGGCCATAATAAATAAATAAACAAACAAACAAACAAACACACACACAAATACTGGCATCTGATACTCCCCCCCACACACATATATACTTTAAAAAAAAAAAAAAAAAAGGAAATGCTTTAAATATATATATATATATATATATATATATATATATACATATATATATATATCACTGCCTGATGTGGTGGAGCCTTCCTGGAATCCTAGCACTCAGGAGGACTGTTGTGACTTTGAGACCAGCTTGGGCTACAAAGTGAGCTCAAAGCCAGCCTGAACTGCATGTGCAGACCATGACTCAAAAAGACAGAAAAATAAAAGTAATTCGAGTCTTTACAACTAAGATAGGTCACTTGGTGATCATAAAACAGCAAAAGAGAAGAAAGTTAATGTGAAAAGTTGATAACTTTATAGACTGAATACAATCACCTAAAAATTAAATGAAATGAGTACAGGACTTTGTTTTCTTGCCTAGAATGATACTTATTTCCTATAAAATAAAACTTGTAGGGCAGACAACAACTGGGTTAAGGAGAAAAGTAGCATGTTTCTTCCTCTTTTATTTTAATTGCTCATTTAAAATTGCCTGGTTATTGTAGGCAATCACACAGGGCTGGGTCTGTGAGTGCCCATGACAGGACTGCCAGAGGTTATACAGAAAGCAGCTGAGGCTGGAGGCCCAGTCACTGAAGGCCAGGCTTCGAGAACAAGAAGTGCTCATCCACACACTTCCCCTGGGGAGGAAGAGCAGCGATTGATACTCCACATCGGCATCTATCACCTTGCAGGGAGGACCAAACCTCCTTGACTACCCATTTCAGGAAAGTTTTGTCTGCCTATGTGCACTTTCTCAGTGACTTGTTTCCCCATTTGATTCCCATTTAATCAATATCGATCATCCTAGTGACTATAGTTGTTATTGTCTTAGTAGTTGACCATAGTTTGGTCCCACTTCACACCCATCGCGTGATTTGTCACTGAGTCAATATCGCCTCAGAATTTTATTGCAGTCTTCTGTCCCACCTTAAGCCCACCTCACCTGGTAGCTTTGTTCAGTAAAACAGCCTTGAGAAGTGGGGCTGGTGGGCACTCACCACTCACTTTCTGCATGCCCCCTTCTGTCCCTCTGAGACAATACATTCTTCCTACTCAATAACATTAAAGAAAAAGAAAATAAAGAAAATTGCATGACTATAATGAAGTTTTACTTCGGATAAACAACTGTTTTTATAAGATCTTCTTGTCAGCCCCAAGCTGTGCAAGGGAGTAACTCAGGGTGGAACAGTAATTACAATTCAAGAACTGCAGAAGGGGAAGGAGCAAAAGACTTGGTTGGAACTCTTCAGCCCAGCCTTACCTTTCTGAGCCTGGTGGACCCTACCTACTCCACTATTTAATGAACAGAGCATTATAGTTAGTGCTGCTATATTCTCTGCAGATGGTTTTCACAGCAACCTAAGGAAACTGACTTCTATATAAGTCTACTGCATAATAGAAATTTTTCTCTTCCTACTTTTCATATGGACTAGGGATTTTTTTTTAACTTTAGCATTTCAGCATAATTAGCTACAGCAGACTGGGCTAATTTGAGGATTTTTGCTCTAGTTTTACTGGTCAAAAAAAAGAAACTCTTTGTGATTTTAATGCATAAAATTAACTAGCAAATATATTAACAAGCATGTATTTATGTAAGTTTTAATAAAAAGATATCAAGACCAGAAATCACACATCTCTTTATCACTATCAATTTATCTGTTTATGGTAGGTGGTGACTTGAGTAATAAAAAACTCAAGCAAAAAACTTGAGTTGTTCAATGTATCAGGTGTAATGTAAGAATAGAAAAGGCTGGGGCCAGGGAGACAGCTCAGCAGCATAAGCTCCTGTTTGACAGGTGCAAGGTCCTGAGTTTGATCCCTGATACTGCAAACAAAAACAAAAACAAAAAAGCAACTTTTAGACCAGAAAAAGACCAATTCATTCAGAAACAAACTCGTATTCAGTATTTTCCACAATATTAAGTATGTAGCTTAATAAAAATATTGCTTGATAGTTTTTTGTTTTGTTTTTGTGTGCAGGGTCTCACTACATAGCTTGGACTTGTAATGATCCTCCTGATTTCTGTCTCCCTAGTCCTGGGATTACAGGCGTGGACCACCATGTCTGGACTCCATCGCCAGCTCAGTGCACCCCAAGGGTGGGGCAGGTGCAGCATGCTGTGCCAGGGATTGAACTTCAGCCCACTGGCCCTTGCTTGATAGTTTTAACTGTTAGGTTTTTCAGCATCAGAGGTACGGCAGAGAAGCAGAAATAAGGGGGTGGGTGTAGAGGACCAGGGAGGGCTTTATTGGCTTAAGGATCTGGATTCGATGGCAGGAAGATGGGCAGATCCTTTGACCTGGGACAGGGAGGCTGAGAGACTTTATGGATCAGACTTGTAATGATTCTCTTGTTTTCAGCTTCCCCAGTGCTGGGATTATAGGCTCGTGCCACCATGCCCAGTTAAGTGAGAACTTTAAGCTATTTATTTACTTTATTTATTTATATTTTTTGAGACAGGATCTCACTATGTAGTTAGACTGGTTCTTCAACTCACTATGTATCCCAGTCTGGCTTTGAACCTGTGGCAATCCTCCTGCCTCACTTTCCATGCATGGAAAGTAAGAATCTTTGAATGACTGTAGTCAGAAGCTTGATTAATAGAGGACCTGTGAGATTTCTCTAAGGTATTTTTCCTTTTTCCATATTCTATTCATTAGAAATGAGTCACTAAACCCTGTACACACAGACACACGTACACACACACACACACACACACACACAAATGAAGCCTCACATCTCAAGGGTGGTGAGGTTTTATAAAGATTTGTTACTTTGTCCCATTTATTTATTTATTTGTTTGTTTGTCTTTTTGAGACAGGGTCTTGCTATGCAGTTCAGCTGGCCTTGAGCTCACTTTTGTAGCCCAGGCTGGTCTCAAACTTGCACTGATCCTCCTGTCTCAGCCTCCCAAGTGCTGGGATTACAGGCGTGCGCCACCAGGCCCAGCTGCCCCATTTATTATTCACTCAAAAATTTATATCAGTATGGCTGTGTAAACGCATTAATATCTCAGTAATTTAGGTTACAATTCAAAACTTTTTTTTGCTGTTCAAATGTTTCCAGCTTTGAAGTTAGAGTGCATGTGTGTGGTGACAGATGGCCCACCTAGCGAGTAAAGCCCCTGTGTGTGTTACCTTTGACCATTGGTAGCCCTTTCAGGTTGACTTCTCTGTTCCTTTAACTGCCCACATCCTTTTGTTCTTGTTGCTGCTTTCTTTCTAGTTTTGGTGTACAGCTTGAATTTTCTACATCAGCATGACTAGAATTTTTTTTTTTTTATTACAAAAATCTGTTATTTCCACTTTATTATTGAAGAGCAAGGAGATATGAGCACTGCTTTGATGTTCTGCCAACTTGTGCTTTTTCTCTCAAATGCTTGGCAGGGTAAGTAGAAGAACACAGACTTACTTGCAGGGAGTGGACTTCCGTAGTTTGTGAATGGATAACAGCTGGAGTGAGCTTCAGTAGCCTCACGTGATTGGGCCTTAGGTTCAGAGAAAACAATTTCCAGGACTGGTATTCTCTTTCAGTCATTTAGTGACACACTACTGGATACCTGTGTGACAGGGTGGAAAAGCCAAAAAAGACGTTCGGTGCGTGAAGCTGTACGGTTCGGCAGTTACAGATTGTGAGAGAGCCCTAAGAGCTTGAAAGTAAGTGTTGTGTAAGAAAGTTCCATACCACTTCTTTAACCTAGGGCAGTGTTTGAAGATTTAAGAAGTGGTGACGACTGTGGTCAAGGGAATGGACCAACACATAAAATTCAGTTGAAGTGAGCAAAAGCTGAGAAGAGGCTTAGTAATCACGTGAGCCAGGAGCTATTGTCAATACATTACCAACTTACTAAAACCTTGCCATGACCCTGCGAAGTAGGTGTGTTATGACCATTTTACAGCAGAGGCACTATCTCCAAGCCCACCCATCAGAATTGAGCTGGTGTAGAAACCCCAAGCTGGCTCCACTACTCCAAAAGCTACTGCGCAACGAGATGACTTTGAAAAGTAGTCACAGTACTATCTGCGACCATTTTCCCTTGCACTTTTCCATTCTGCAGGATGCATGTGTCTTTGAAAGACAAATCAATTTTTTCGATCCTTCCTTCCTTCGTTTTTGAAACAGGGTCTCTCTCGTTATGCAGTTCGGGCTGGCCCTGAGCTCACTTTGTAGGCCAGGTTGGTCTCGAACGCGCCACAATCCTCCTGCCTCCGCTTCCCCAGTGCTGGGATTACAGGCGTGCGCCACCATGTCCGACTCTTGATTAACTTTTCCTTGTTCTTATGCACCGGCGCTCTTCCACTCGCAAGACGCAGTACTTTTATTTCTGTTTTAACAGAAGCACTAATTTACTTCCTATAAAAATAAAGAGCCAAGCTTGGAAACGCAGAGCAGTGGTCCGGCGAGTTGCAGCAAGGGCATGTGACGAGCAGGACCCACAGGCCAGACAGACGACGGGAGGGAGTCTCGACCTGAACTAACGCCACACATTCACTACGAACTTCATTCCTGGTGGCCACACCTACAGTGAATTCGGGGAGGAACCGCTTCCAGGGACCGGAAGCCCTTCGGGGGACCGTTTCCGGGACGGACCGACCAACGGACAGTTCCGGCTGCAGAAACTGCCCCCGCGCGACCGGGAACGAGGCGCCGCGGGCCCCGCGCAGGAGCCGAGTGAGTGGAGCTGCTCTGCCGGGGTCGCCGGCGCCGTGCATTGCCTGAAGGGCCCCGGCACCAATCAGCCGATTCATTTCTGCGTCCCACAGGCCCGTCCCCATTACTGTCCCCAGGGCTGCCTCCCTGCTCGGCCCGGCGCTCCGAGGCGCTGCCCCGCCCAGCCGAGGCCCTATGGGCGGGTTCGAGGCCAGGCCCTGCGCGCGGCGTTGCCCACCCTGATTTCTTTTTCCTTGGCCGTACCGAGGCTCCAGCTCTGGGATTGCACCAGCGCAGCCACGTATTTCCAACATCCTTTGAAAAGTTTCTCTCATTCTTCCAGATTCCTACTCAAGAAATATCTTTGTGGCGAAACAACACCCACCTGCGGGAGTTAGCTTCTGTTCTAGTCCCGACTGCCATTAACCAGCGGTATGACACTGGCGGATCCTCTCTGAACCTTTTGGATTTTTTTTTTTTTCGGGTCCGGGGATTGAACACCTTTTGGATTCTAGTGTTACTGTGTGTGTGTGTGTGTGTGTGTGTGTGTGTGTGTGTGTATAAAATTAGGGCCGTGGAGTATGTAACAACGAAGATTCGTTCCAGTATCGGCTGGACGGTGTTGCCCCCAGTGTGTCTTTCCAAGTCTTGCCTCACGTATGGATTTGTGCTTTGATTATTCTCCTGAGAGCCCCCCATCCCCACCCCATCACGACCTTTGAAGAATTTGGTTTTAGGCTCATTTAAAAATTTCCAAAGAAGCCCTACGCTCCCTGAGCGTGTTTTTTTTTTTTAAAAAAACCTTCTAGATAAGGGGCACATACCTAAATAAATTTTTTAATATGTGCAGTTCTTTTTATTTTATGTATTTATATATTTACTAATTTATTATGGCCGGCTCAGCCTGCCCTAGGGATGGGGCTGGCACAGCATGTGGTGCCAGGGATGGAACAGTGATCCCTGCGGTTGCCTCTGCAGGTGCTTTAGACCACTGAGCCATCTCTCAGACCCCTAACATGTGGAGTTCTTGAAGTGTCTTTTTTTTTTTAATGAGCAGAATATATTTATTGGGGGAAAGAAAGCTCCCATCTGAGAGGACAGGAGGGAGGCCCCAAGCTGGTGGTCCCTCTTGAAGTGTTTAGGGTTTTTAGGGGTTTTGTAGTATGGCAGATTCTTAGGTCTTTACTTGAATAAAGCTTTTAAGGAAAGTGCTATGTTAAATACGCGTGCAGGACCTCAGAATTGTGTATAAACAAGATAGTGACTTGTCAGTATTTCAACTTACAAACAGTAAATCTTGAAAGTGTATAAACCATCAATGAGAAACACGATATAATTTTAAATAGCTGGTGACTTAAGTACATACATCATTTTCTTGTGTAGTCTTATAGTAGGAAGCACAGACATTAAACACTCTTAATTTCTTTTTACAGCCATCAGGAAAATGAGGCCCTTAGAAAAAAAGTGACTTGCTCAATCAAGATAATAGTACTTGATGGTGTATCTCGGGGCAGGTGTTCACCCAAGGTTCTTTTGTTGCCAAGTCAGGTACTTTCTTCATGATGACCTTTCTAGTAAACATTTCTTTTCAAATAAATTATTCAGTATATTAACTGTGAGGACTATAAAATGCATTTGAAGATTGGTTGAGATATAAAACCTATTTTTTATTTTTTAAAGAGAATACAAGATAGTATTAAAACACAAAAATTACAAGTGATGCAGAATTTCACTTAACAAAATAATATGAATTTCATAGTATTTGTTATAATCCATAGTGTTGTTTTCCAACTAGCTGTTCATATTACCAGATACTAATTTTTAATTTAATGTCCAGTTATAGCAAAACTCACTTGACCAGAATCTTAATTTCTGTGGTCACATCATGTGATTATTATTATTTCTGAGTAGTTTTAAGGAATGTATGGCAGAAAATGTAAATATATAAATAATATTTGTGATAAATGTAAATACATTTTTTTTTTTTTTAACCAAGGATCAAATTCAGGACCTTGTGCTTGCCAGGCAGGTGCTTAAGCCACTAAGCTATAGCCCTGGCCCTGTAAATACATTTCTTTCTTTCTTTTTTTTTTTTTTTTAATTTTTATTTATTTATTTATTGGTTTGCTTGTTTTGTTTGTTTATTTATTTTATGGCTGGCTTAGCCTGCCCTGGTGGTGGGGCTGGCGCAGCATGTGGTGCCAGGGATCGAACCGCAGTCCCTACAGTTGCCTGAGCTTTCCTAAGCAGGCACTTTAGACCACTGAACCATCTCGCCGGCCATGTAAATACATTTCTATAAATATAAAATATAAGCAGATTGTAGGAATGCCATGAATAAAGAAAAGATGCTATGAAAGAAACAGTGAAATTTGAAGACAGTGTAAAGTTTAGAATCGTAGAGTAGCTTTATATAGAGTACTGCATTAAAATGTTTCATAATTTTTATTCATTTTTTGTAATATTGAGTGTTTAATGGTATGAAACAATCAATATATTCTTTATTTTATCTTTTTTTGCGGGACCGGGGTTCAAACTCACAACCTTATGCTTGCCAGGCAGGCACTTGTGCCATGGAGCTATCTTCCTGGCCCCCACTATATTCTTTAGTGGAAAAAGTAATAAAGCATAATAAGATTTCGTTTTTGTGAGAATAGTTATCAGCACAGAGAAAAGGTTTGGAAAATAACTACTTGCACAGTAAGTAAGTAAATGAGGGGCGAGTCGCCTGCTTGCCTTCCTTCTTACTTAGTCCAGGGCCTTGTGCTGAGCTGAGCTCCTAGCACTTGTTATTTCTCACAAAGGAGTAAAAGAAAGTCTATACTGAGTGGTCTAAAAGCCTATATCTGTGACCTGAAAAGTTAGCCTCCTTTAGAAACAAAATATTGAAATGACTACAGTTTACATAAATAATTGGGCATGCTGCTGCGATGAAAATGCTGCCCTGGGTTGTCATCAGCCACTGTGTCTGCTGTGATTGAAATTGAGAATCTTTATGTTGCAAAACTTCTAAGAAGGGAAGCTTGGCTTATTAAGCACTGCATCAACAATGTGTAGCATAATGCTCATGTGTGTTATTTAGGAAATACTTCCTAAGCAGAAGACAAGCACAGCTGTAGAAGTGCAGGTGGAGAGTAAGCAGAGGATTGTGGGAGGGAAAGAACTGTATTTCTAGTGAATTCTGTTGTAGTTTTTTCAATAGCTCTTTTTTCATTCCAAGAATATTATTCAAAAGGCAAACCCATTAACTGTCCCCACTAACTCACTATAAGGCACATTTTTTTGCAAGGAATGAGGTAGATGCAGGGAAAGTGTTAAGAGATGAAAAGCAGTTCCAGTCAAAGGAGGCTATATAAAGGTTCAGCAGTGAGATGACAGATAATTGGAGGTGTTCGGTGGGTCACAATAACGGATGCTTGCGAGGTGGCTGTAGAGACTGCAAGGGTAGAGGAGATGAAGTGAGTGGTTAGCAGGGCAGAGAACGAGTCTTGCTATAGCACGTAATGAAATTATGTGTTAAACTGGGGTAATGGAGACACATTGGAGGATGTTTAGCAGAGACGTGCTAAGTTCAAATTTGTATTTTGAAAAATACACTAGTTGTGATTTAGTTAGTAGGGAGAAAAAAAGCCATTAATCAATTTTTTCATTACATTTTGGTCCTATTGCAATCATAACATAAATAGTAGTAATGCTTATTATCTAGAGAGTAAATGGTGGGGGATCTCAGTGCTCTGACCAGATTGTGGGCTCTTCAGGGCAGGAACCCAGTTACACTCTTTGTTCTGCTCTAGTGCCTAGCACACTACTTTGCATTTGCTATAGTAACTATTCAGTTAATATTTGGTAACTTGACTGAAATATGATCCAAACTATTCTTAAAATCTTTTTTCCACTAGGAGAAACATGAACCAGAAGCTGCTGAAGTTGGAGAATTTGCTACGATTTCACATGATTTATAGGCAGTGGCATAGCCTGGATCAGAGAAGAGTATTAACACAGTGGAAGCCCAGGTTTTCAGCTGCCTCCCCAGCGTGGGCAGCTCAGCCCTGTGCCTGGTCGTGGCAGACAGATGTGCTCCTTGGTGCTGCGTTGTCTCAGTATAGACTTCTAGTAACAAAGAAGGCAAATTTCTGTCATTTGCTGTATTATTCAGTCTATTGTGAAAGTTTTTTAAATTTATTTATTTATTTTTTTTTAAATGATTTATTTATTTATTTATTTGTTTGTTTGTTTGCTTGTTGTGTTTGTCTGTCTCTTTATTTATTCATTTTGTGGCTGGCTCAGCCTGCCCTGGTGGTGGCGCTGGCGCAGCATGTGGTGCCGGGGATCAAACTGCAGTCCCCGCAGTTGCCTGAGCCCTCCTAAGCAGGCGCTTTAGACCACTGAACCATCTCGCCGGCCCCTTTTTAAATTTATTTTTGTTTGTTTTGTTTTTTGATGGGACCAGGGTTCGAACTTACAACCTTGCACTTGCCAGGCAGGTGCCTGTGCCCCCTGATATGAAAGTATTTAGAAACATAAATAGAAATCATTTGGGGGGCTGGGGAGATAACTCCATGGCACAAGTACCTGCCTGGCAAATGCAAGGTTGTGAGTTTGAACCCTGGTCCCGCAAAAAAAAAAAATCATTTGAATATTTTATCATTTATGGGATCTTTATTACTTAATGTTATACTCGAAGTGGTAGATCTTTGTGAGGAGGGAAAATTTCTGGTTAGCTGTGTAATAATAATGTTGGTAAATTTAGTTAGAGGTAAGTATAAAACAGTGAATTAAGGATACAGGAATTTTAATTTTGGTTTAAAGTTTTAACTACTAAGAGTATTTGTTGTTAGAAATGATGTCCATGATTGTAATAGATATTCCAGAATAACTTTTAAGTTGTTCTTAAATTTTCTTTTACTTCTTATTTATATGTTTGTCTTTACTGAGAAATTTTCTTTTGTTTTGTTTTTTGTGGTATGAAGGACTGAACTCAGGGCCTTGTGTTTGTCAGGCAGGCGCTTATACCTCTGAGCTATCTCTCCAGCATGTTTATCTTTTTAATAGGAGAAAAGACCATGGAAATCTCAGTTATCTTCAACAAAATCTAAAAAAGAAGTAGAAGTGTGGATTGGAATGACTGTTGAGGAGTTGGCCAGAGCAATGGAAAAAGACATAGGTGAGAGAGAAGTTACCAAAAAACACCAAAAACAAAGAATCCAAAAAACTCCAATAGTGACTGGGCGTGGTGGCATGCGCTTGTAATCCCAGCTCTTGGGAGGCTGTAAACAGGCAGATCACTATGAGTCTAAACTAATAGTGAGACCCTGAACACCCTGGAGACCCTTCCCTAAAATACAAACAACAACAACAACAACAACAAAACCCAATGTTAGGGCAGGCCAAGTAGCTCATTGAATTAAAGTGCCTGCTTCGGCAGAGCAGGGACCAAGGTTTGACCAGGCCCTGCCCCTGTAGGGGGTGGGGAACTGAGCAATTGAGACTGGGTGTGGTGGCGTGCACCTGTAATCTCAGCACTTGGAAGGCTGAAAACAGGAGGATCACTATGAATTCTGATCTGTGTAGTGAGACCCTGTAGACCTGGTACTAAATACATTAAAAAATATATATATATATATATATACATATATATGTATATATGTGTGTATGTCTATATATATATTTAATTATTTTTTGTGTAACAGGAGAATGACATTTTTTAATGTTTGTGATATTATGTTTACTGTACACATAGGATCATTAAAATTCAGTGTGTGAAAAATAGTTTATTTCTGTTGCAAAATAAAGTGACTATAGACTCTTCAAAAAAATTAATAACTCACATTTTTTTGAGGGGGAGGAGTACTAGGAATCGGACCGAGAACCTTGTGCTTGCCAAGCAGGAACTGCACTGCTGAGCTGTGTCACTGGCCAATAATTTGTATTTGTAGAGCTATTAATGTACTCGTACTTGTATATACTTTCATAATTCTCAAAGTGCTCTAGGAATAGGTATCCTTGTTTATAGGACAAGAAAGTTATAGAGATGTTAAGTAATTGCCTGTAATTTCACAGCAACGTGTAGTGTGTGTGAGGATTTGGACCCAGAGAGCAGGTCCTTTTGTTCACTGGCAAGTTATTTCTCCAGAATTATTTTGTAAATTATAGCAGAGCCCAAATTTAATGTTTTCCTTGCCTGAAAATGTTACCACTTTTTATGCATGTGTATTCTTACATAGAATGGAAAATTAGCATGCTGTCTTGCATTTTCATGACTTTGCACTTGGATTATGTAATCATTTTATAACTGGAATACATGAAGTATAAGTTTACATCATTCAGAAGTTTTGAAAAACTACATTGATACAATTTTATAAATTACATGGATAAAAGACATGATTCTGTAAGCTTCACTAGTGGGTATTTTTAAGCATTGATGACAGAAAAAAACAATAATACATTTAGATGTATGCCTCAATCAGTTACAGTCATTAATCATTTTATCCATAAACACTTTAGTAATTTTCTTTTTAAAATAAGTTACACTGCACGCATGCATGCACAGGCGCACACACCACACAGGAACTCAGGAGTACTTCCTGGGGCATGGTGGCATGTACTTGTAATCCCAGCCCTCAGGAGGCTGAGGCAGGCGGATCACTAAATGAAGAGGCCAATCTGGACTACATAGCGAGACCCTGTCTCAAAATAACCATTTCTTATGGCGCCAAGTCGAATAATGAAAATACAAACTTAGTTCAATAGAATAGTGCTCTAAATCTGTTATGATTTAAATAATAGCCTTTTAAAGTTTATTTAAGACTCAAGAGCCGGGGATATAGATCCATGGTACAGGCTGCCTGGAAAGCGTGAAGTTGTAAGTTTGATTCCAGGTACTTACAAGAAAAAATGCAAAAAATTTTCAATTAAGGATAGTTTTCATAGGATAATTACTTGTAATTTATGAATACATAGTTTTTTCTTCCCCTGGGTTAGTTAAAATGATGTAATATTTTGGGTTAAAATGCACTACACCCACCAAGAAGCTGACTTTTATGGGAATGGAAGGTTGTTTATTTATTTATTTGTGGTGCTTTGAATCAAACCAGGAGCCTCCCGCATGCTGGCCAGCATTCTACCACTGAGCCACACCCTTAGGCCATTGGGCACTTTTCTACATGTAAATATTTAGTTTCAGATAAAGATACTGTAATGTATTAATATCACATACATTTAATCTAAAAGGGAAAAGATAATAGCTACTTAAATAATTCAGATAATGTTTTTGGAAACTGTAGTAATAGTTATTTGGGATTTTTAGCATAATTAAAAACAGCATTGTGTTCATAATTTTTTTTGTATGTGTTTATAATTTTCAAGAGTTTTGTAGTTTTCTGGACATAGCCGTATAGAAGATTTGACCTGTAGCATTCTTAAAGTGTGTTTTCCAGGGAAAAAGATTTGGGAAATAAATAGAAAGCAGTGCCGGGCATGGTGGCGCATGCCTGTAATCCCAGCACTTGGGAGGCTGAGGCAGGAGCATCGGTGCGAGTTTCGAGACCAGCCTGGACTACAAAAGTGAGCTCAAGGCCAGCCTGAGCTACATAGCAAGACCCTGTCTCAAAAAGACAAAAAAAAAAAAAAAAAAAAAAAAAAGTAGTTTCATGCACTACTGTTGCATAGGACATGTGGCTTTCTTTGTCACTTTATAATCTCAATAGCTGATATAAGCTAAACTCTTGAGCCGGCGAGATGGCTCAGTGGTCTAGAGCGCCTGCTTGGGCAAGCTTGGGCAGCCACAGGGACTGCGGTTCAATCCCCGGCACCACATGCTGCGCCAGCCCCACCCCCAGGGGGGGCTGAGCCAGCCAGAACACAAATAAATAAATAAATGAGGTTTAAAAAAATAAACTTAAAAATAAGCTAAACTCTTATGAATTATGTTAACAGATTGTTTTGTTTTTTTTTTCCAGAACTAGGGATTGAACTCAGGACCCTGTACTTGCCAAGCAAGTGCTTATTCCACTGAGCTATCTTCCCAGCCCCTTTAACAGATTGTTAATACAGCCATTTAAAATTTATTTTATTTATTTTCTTGTATTTTAGGGAAGTGTCTACAGGGTGTTCAGGGTCTTACTAGTAGATTGGACTCATAGTGATCCTCCTGTTTACAGCTTCCCAAGAGCTGGGATCACAGGTGTGTGCCACCATACCCAGTCTCCATTGTGTCTCAGCATGCCTCGGGAAGGGCCAGCATGACAGGTCCAGGGATCGGAACAGCACCCCCCACCCCACCCCCCACCTCTGCTTGCAGGCACTTTAATCTGTTGAGCTGTTTGGCTGGCCCTAATTTAAAAAATTTAAATACTAAAAGTAATAAAAGCCAATCAAATTCTTTATTTCCCAGTTACTTTACTACCTTTTACTACTTCCTATTTTAATTACCTTCGTTTATTCCTATCTTAGCTATATGATAGAAATATTATATAATAGTGTGCTATAGTGCATCTCTGAGTCAGTGGCTTCATGTTGGTACTGTGAAATCAAGGTGGAATATGGTAGAATATTTCTACCATAAAAACTGAGAAATACTATAAATTGGAAAAATTTATTTGAGTCTTTGTTATCAAAGACTCAACAGTGAATTAAGTGTTCAAGGGTAAGGTTCTGCTAGGTGCCTTTCATTCTTTGGGTTTTTTTATTTTTGCATTACCGGGGATTGAACTCGGGACCCTGCACTTGCCAGGCAGGCGCTTATTCTACTGAGCTATTTCCCCAAAGTCGAGATAATGTTTTTTGTTTGTTTGTTTGTTTTTTGGACTGGTTTAGGCTGCCTTGAGGATGGTGTGGATATCAAACCACCGTACCCTGTGCCTGACTGGGATCGCCCACAAAGGCACTTTAACCTCTGAGCTAACCCCAAATCCCCCCACCATGCCTTTCATTCTTATCTCCTCTAAATTTATGTTTATTTATAGGGTGACTTTAGTCTGGAAATGTAAAATTACTTATATCATTGTCATTACAGATATGTTTGTTTGTTATCCATAGGAAATATGACAGATTAGAAGAAAGCATGTGAAATCAAATGAAAATGAATAAGTAAATAGTTTCCTAAGTTTCTAAAGTATGGGTATATGCATTCAAAGATGTAGTGTGTATACATGCGTGTGTGTGTGTGTGTGTGTGTGTACTTATGTACAGGGAGTTCTAAGCCAGAAGTGGTGGCACACATCTTACCCTAACCCTCAGGGACTCTGAGGCAGGAAAGTCACAAGTTAGAACCCAGCCTAGGCAATTTAGCAAGACCAAGTCTCAAAATTTAAAATAAGGCTTGGGAATGTAGCTCAGTATAAAGGCCCTAGATTTAATCCCTATAATACCAAAAAGCCCTCAAAATAACAACAACAAACTACTTTTCATGGATTCTATATTTACAGATTTGCCTGCTCAGTAAAATGTGTATATAGCTGAAAAATCATTACTTGGATAACTTTGTAGTTATTCTTGGGTGAGTTCAAAGTGGTGAAAAATTTGAGTTGCTCTATGCATATTTTCCTGACTAAGGTAGAACAAGGTGATACTCTGCCTGCCTTCTTGATGAACCTCTCACACTGAAAACAGGCAACATTTTTCCCCCCTTTTGGACTTTTTGAGACAAGGTCTCACTTTGCAGTGCAGGCTGGCCTTGAACTTACTATGTAGACCCAGGCTGACCTCAAAACTTGCTGCGATATTTCTGCCTGAGCCTTCTGAGTGCTGGGATTATAGGCTGTGTGCCACTATGCATGGCTCAAGCAACCTTTTCATAGTCTGTTGAACACTTTGCTTTTTGAATTTTCATGCTTTGGTCTGTGATTTTGCTACTTAAATAGGCCCTAAGTAATAGTGTTGAAGTACTGTCTCATATTAAGCCAGAGAGAGTTGTGGTCTGTTTTATAAGAAAATAGGTAAGATGTACAAGATAAGCTTTTCCAGGTATAGTTATAGTGATGTTGGCTTTGAGTTCCATATTGGTAAATCAAATTTTTTGTTGTTGTTGTGTTATGTTTTTTGTTTGTTTGCAGTACTAGGGATTGAGCCAGGGCTTTTACGGTGAGCTACACACCTAGATCTTTTAAGTTTTTGTTTTGAGACAGGGTCTCAGATGCAATCCTCCTGAGTTAGTTGCCCAGGCTGGGCTCAAACTTGTAACCTTCTACCTCAGCCTCCCAACGTGCTGGAATTATAGGTGTGCACCACCATACCTAACTTCAACTATATATATATATATATGTCTTTAGATAGAAGCACATAAAACAAGAGTATATGATGATTAGTTGACAAAATGTTGTGACTAATGTCTTGAAGAAACTTGGCCCTGTATTTCCCTGCAGTAGTGGTTCAGTGTTTATTATTATTAGTCATTATTTGTTATAGTTCTGTGTAACAGAGCTATTCTAAATAGTAAGAATTGACTTTGTTGAATGGATACTCTTATGTATCTGTATGATATGAGTCAGCAGGTTTACAAAGAAAAGACTGATCACCTGTAGAATACAAAATATGCCTATACAACTTCACATGTTAATGGTTCATTGATTCAAAAGGTATATAAATGTTCAAATATTTTTTACATATGCAGAAATGTCAGTAATGTATCATTTTAAAAAATTAAAATTTCTCAGCTCCTTTGACTTGTTAACATTTAGAAATAGTTTATATAAGGTATAGCCCATTGAGGGTAATGTTTATATACTTTTGTTAATACAGGTCATTTTTTAAGCAATTAATTTATGATCTTAAAAACATTTTGTTTCATTCCAACCAGACTGCGTGTATGAAGGTTTATTAAACACTGCTATTAACATAGAGTCTCTAGAAGCAGACTCACATTTGGATGAAGTCTGGATAAAAGAAGTGATAAAGAAAGCAGGAATGAAGCTGAAATGGAGAAAATTAAAACAAGACAAAGTCAGAAAAAACAAAGATGCTATAAGAAGGTAAAGCATAACTGTGTACCACAGAGAGGAGACCACAGCATGTAAATCACACTTTTTTTTTTTTTTGTATCAGGGATCAAACTTAGGACCTTGTGCTTCCCAGGCAGGCACTGGTGCCACTGAACTGGCTCCCCAGCTCTAAAGCATACTTCTTAGTGTGAAGACAGTGTTTTTATTTTTTAGTTAAAATGATTTGTGAATATAGACTAAACTTTTATTCAAAGTGAATATGCAGAAAGTAAGTTCAGGCTATTATAACAGTCTTGGGCTATTTTTCATAAATGCTGAGTGTATATTTTAAATTTGCTTTAGTTTTTCACATTGTTATGAAGATGCAAACCATAGATAGGGAGTCATTAAATCATCTCTTTTAAGTCACTAGCAGTAGAGAAAGGGAAAGTAGTGAGATGTAACGGACTTGAATATCAGGTTGTATTGTTAATCATCATCACAGGAATAACTGCAAACCAATTCACCAGTTATAAACTGTTTCTGATATTTAAGAAATGAAACTCCTTTGCTGTTAATTGTAGGCCACAGGCAGATCCAGCTTTATTAATCCCAAGGCCCCCAGTTGTTACTATAATGGGCCATGTTGATCATGGGAAAACGACATTACTTGACAAACTTCGAAAAACTCAAGTGGCGGCAATGGAAGTTGGAGGCATCACTCAGCACATTGGTGCCTTTCTTGGTATGAACATAAATTACCTTGCAATGTGCTTGGGACCCTTCACTTATTATTTTTAAGTAAATGACATGAAGTATATAAATTCAAAGTAAAAGAGAAGGCTAAAGCTTAAAACATTGAATTGATAAAATATAGAGCAGTTGGTTAAAGGTCATTTTGTACTTTCTGTAAGAAAATTGTCCTGGCATGGTGGGACACACCTGTATTCCCAGCACTCGGAAGGCAGGAGAATCACCACAAGTTCAAGGCCAGTCTCTGCTACCTAGTGAGTTCAAGGCCAGCCTGAACTGCATAGCGACACCTGTCTGAAAAAAAAAAAAGAAAATCGTGTCACTGCTTTTATTATTGTCCATTCTTAGTTTGATTTAATGAGCCTAAATTTTTCACTTAAGGTCATACAACATCCAGTGCCAGGTTGTGATAATGTTACTATTAATAAATGATAGCTATCATATGTCAACCACTTAATATGTGCTCAGCACTGCATTAGCATTGTCTTTGCTTCATCTATACAATAACATCATGAGGTAGGTATTGATATTCCTACTTATAGATAAGGAGACTTCAGGTTAAGTAACTCACCTGAAGTATATAGTAAGTAGCTAGGATTTAAATCTGCGGTTGTTGAACTCATATGTTGAGCTACTAACTGTATACTAAATTACTTTTCTGTGCTCAGGACAGTTGCAGTATGGTTTTCTGATTGTAGAGATAGCTATCTGTATTGATTTGATTTGATATCTCTCCATATTAAATATCAGTTGGTACATTTATGAAAGTAGCTATCTTGTAGTAATGTAGTTTTAGTTTGAAATTATTGCATAAAAAGAAAATCCTGGGGCAGGGGACATAGCTCTGTGGCACAAGTGCCTGCCTGGCAAGTGCAAGGTCGTGAGTTCAAACCCCAGTCCCGCAAAAAAAAAAAAAAAAAAAGAAAATCCTTAAGTTTTCATTGATATTTTGTAAGTTTTCATTATAAATTTCAATTTATGCTACTCTGATAAAGATATTAGTAATAGTTATTTTAAAGAACTATTGGATTTAATAATGTCATATATATATATATATTGCTTCATGTTAAGGAAGTACACATTTGAGTCCTTGGTGTTCTCGGATTTGTTTCCACAGTCTCTCTACCTTCTGGGGAAAAGATAACTTTTCTTGATACCCCAGGACATGCTGCCTTCTCCTCAATGAGAGCCAGAGGTGCTCAGGTCACTGACATTGTTGTGTTGGTTGTAGCTGCAGATGATGGAGTGATGAAACAAACTATAGAGTCTATTCAGCATGCCAGAGATGCTCAAGGTATTGTGTGGCTGACTTACATGTATCAGGGAAGAGGTTGCTCTTAAATTTTTCTTTTTAAAGACTTACTACACGAAGTTGCAGTTTTAGAGTGACTTATATATAGCTCATTCAGTTTTGACAACAGTCCCAACATTGTTAAACCAGTTTTACAGATAATCTTCAAGGATAGTTAAATTGTTTTCCCACAGACATGTAACTAAAAAGAGTACAGCAGGATTCACCTTGGGACTTTTACTGACAAGTACAATCTTTCTTTTACTGTGATATAAAAAAAAAAAAAAAAAACTTTGTATTATAGAAAATTTTGGGGTTTTTTTTGGTCTCTTTTTTGGGAGGATCATCTTGCCTTATGGGTGGGTCTGGGTATCAAACTGCCATCCCCTGTGCCTGATTGGGCATTCTGGCACAAGCACTTAAACCACTGAGCTAACCCGAAAGACTCCCCCCATGGAAAATTTAAACAGATGAAAAATAAGAATAGAATAATGAACTCCTGCTTTCCCATCATTGGTGATACTATTATTCCTTTTATTTATCTGAAATCTTTCTCTAAACTGAAGCTTTTTCTGAGACAGAGTCTTGCTATGCAGTTCAAGCTGTCCTTGAGCTCACTGTAGCCCTGTCTGGCTTTGAACTCATGGCAATCCTTCTGCCTCCATGCCTAACTTAAAGAAAACCTTATTTTTACTTCATCTGTTTTAAATAAGTTACTCAGTCAAAAGTTGAAACTTGGAAAATCACTTAGGCATCTTCTTCATTTTTAATTTAAAAATTATAAATACACGCAAACGTTCCATACATTTATTCTTTTTTTTTTTTTTAAGAGTTCTTTTATTCTTTTTAAACTTTATTTATTATGTATGGCTGGCTCAGCCTGTCCTGGAGGTGGAACTGGCACAGCATGTGGTGCCAGGGATCCAACCATGGTCCCTGCAGTTGCCTAAGCTTGCTTAAACAGGTGCTTTAGACTGTTGAGCTATCTCGCCGGATCCAATTTATTCTTATTTGATAGGTTACACCTGCTCCAGCCAAAGAAATGTACCTGATGGGGTATTATCTCCCTTCCTGACCCCCACTGCACCCCACTCCCAGATTGGCATGTATGTTTGTTTCTTTTGTGTTCCAACGTGAAAACAGACCCAGCCTTTAGCCTCCGATTATATAATGTTACGTAGCTAATTTGTAACTTGTTTGAATTTGAGTCTGGATCTTCTAGCTTCCAGTGTTCTTTCCTTTTTTCTTTTTTATTATTTTTATTAAGTTTATTGGTACAATTTAATATATATGATGATCACAATCAGTATAGAGAATTTGATATATCCTGCTTCCTTTTTTCCCCCAATCCCCTCCCATCCCTTCAAACTCTCTTCCCCTCCTGGTTTACAAAGCTTTGTTTCCATTTTACCCTTCTTTGTTTCTTTTCCTTCTTTCTCCCATACCCTTCCCCCCTTTCCTTTTTTTGGGGAACATTTCTTCCTATTTCACTTTGTCTATTATATACTTTGGTCTTTATTTACTCTTTTGGTTTCTTATACCAAAGGAACAATGTTAGGGGGCTGGGGAGATAGCTCTGTGGCACAAGTGCCTGCCTGGCAAGTGCAAGGTCATGAGTTTGAACCCTGGTCCCACCAAAAAATAAAAAAAGAGTATGGTCTTGCCTTTTTAACTTTTCAAACCTGCCTTTATGTGTGGTACTGCACTCTTGATGATTCTAGTACAAGGCAAAAAGAAGAGAAGGCTAAGTTTTCTATGGATCCTATACCAAGCAACTAGTTGAGATAGGATAAATGCATTGTGTCATGTGGTCTGCAACCCTTCTTTGTTAGATTCAAGCTTATCGACATGGAATGTAGTTTTTGACAGTAGTAGATTGTAGCTTGAAAATTTTTTTGTGTCTTGTTCAGTTTCTTTGATCTGAGAAAACTGTAGAGATTGAAACTCAGAATTATCTTCTAGAATTTTATGATACCTCTGATGAGAGGATATGTTTAGTAGTGACAAACAAATTATAAGAGTTTTTGGGTCACTTAATAAATATATATTTGTTTACTATGTTGATCACTGAGTTAGGTATGTGAATAGAGGTGCTATTAATCTTAAAAGGAAATTGCAATAGTGGAACAGCCCACTATAGCCCACCCCTGCTGCCAGCAAATGATCTGGTGGTATTGAATTAGAGTCTTAATTTCTTTTTCCTGGAGATAATCACAGTGTATTATCAATCGCACTTTCAGGGTTAAAAGCCAGAGCAGATTGGTATATCTCATTATACCTGGAATTGAAGGTGTTCTCATTTGTACTCTTAATTTTATCCTTTTCAGTTCCTATTGTTCTTGCAATAAACAAATGTGACAAAGCTAAGGCTGATCCTGAAAAAGTGAAAAAAGAGCTACTGGCTTATGATGTGGTTTGTGAAGATTGTGGAGGTGATGTTCAAGCAGTGCATGTTTCTGCACTTACGGTAATTAGGGGTATCTCGGACAAATCTGAATGTTTTTCTATCTGCATATAGTCTGAAATACATAATTTATGTTGCTGGGGAAAAATCCTTTGAGTACCAGATGAGGCTTGATATTATTATCCCAATGTGGCTGGTTAGGAATTAGGCTCAGAGAGGTCAGTTAACAGTTCAGAGTGATACAACTCATCTGTGGGAAGTTGATTCTAATCCTAATGTTTTTTAAATTATAAAGTATTTAGAAAAAAGGGGATAAATGGTAAACAGTGTGGGAGTGGGATAACAGTAGACTTTTTAAAAAAATACTGCATAATTTTACTTTTAAGAGATAGCTAAGAGAGTCAAATTTATAAAATTGGAGAGTAGAAATCTGTTTGTTAATACAGTAGGCTGTTTGAAACAGAAATGAAACTCACTTGGAAATAAAAATACTTATATTTCCATGCCTTTAATCTTCCTAAATTTGTTACCTCTAACATGCTTAGAAA
>PVKN010006762.1:9311-27952 GCA_004027915.1 Capromys pilorides
CCCCACCAACGAAAGGCCAGTGGGTTTTTGTTTTACTGCATCAAATCTGGCCTGTCCTGCTTACTGTAGAGAGTAAGTTAGATAGTCTGTCATACCTGCTGGTGGACAAAAAACGAGATGAGAGATGCAAAAGGATGATGGGCAGCACGTGGCAGGCTTCAGTTGTGCTTTTTCATAAATGGTTTATTTTGGGAGCTACAGGTTATACACTGAGTCTAGAGGAGTCCGAGGCCATCCTTGTTCTGTCCTGGAAAGCAGACTGGAACCTGGAAACTCCCTGATTTCTCATGGTCCCTATGGATTGTGATGATGCAGTGCTCACAGGGCACGCTAAGACCTGCTGAGGACCGCAAGGAGCTTTAAAGTAATGTAGTAGCAGTAGCAAAACTTTTGCTTGGACCATTGTCTATTGACCATTGTCTCATCCTTGCAATAATGCTTTGTTCTTTTTGCCAGCTCATGGCAATGGGGGTGTAGGTCAGCCGCACAGTGCCTGCCTGAATGTGTGTGTGTGTGTGTGTGTGTGTGTGTATGTGTGTATGTGTGTGTGTGTGATCAATAAGCATGGCAAGCTTAGAGAGTCTTTATTTTTGCCCACCCTGAGGCAATGACCTCCAAGTTTCCCTTTTATGCAGTACTAAATTGTCTCTGTTTCTTATTTCATCCTCTGCTATTCCCCTCATTCAGGCAGCTAGGGATCTTAGCCAAGTCCCTGGTAAGTTTTATATTTTGTACTTCTCACTGTCAGTGTAAAATTTAATTAAAAATGATATAAATCTTTGGAAAAGTGACAGTTGATTCTACAGAAAAGAAGAATAGTACTTGAGAATGACTTAGTTGTTGTGTTCTGGTTACTTTTCTCCTTGCTGCAGCGAAATAGCCAGTGCCCAAAGTGAAAGAAGGAAAGATTTACTTGGCTCACAGCTTGTACAGATTTCAGTTCATAGTTGGCTGGCTCCAAGGCAGGGTGGCATGGCAAAGGGATGCCACAGAGGAGAAATAGTCCATGGCAAAGCAGGAGAGGCAGAAGGCAGCAAGCAGCAAGTGACAGCCACAGCAACCCTCTTCCTGTCCCTTATAGTGTATCCAGGATATTGGCTTTTAGGTGGGGTAGTACTCACATTGAGGGTGAGGCACTCTTAATCCTACCTAGAACTGGGCCAAATCAATCGGTGGACTAATCTAATAATCACACACCTTTAATCCCAGTGTCACACACTCTAGGGTCTAGAGAAAGCTACACTTGTGACCACATGAGGCTTTGAGGAGATATCTAGACAAAAGCCATAACAAGTGGTATTCACTAAAATAATGCTTTCATGTTAGTCATTGTAGTGGTTGATACATTGTGTCAACTTGTCTGGATACCTGGTGGTTCATACATTTTATCAATTTGGCTGCATTGCCTGGCTGTTTCACACTGTGAGCCATGAGGGCCTTGCCACAGAATAATTCAGTTTGGACTTTATCTCCTGGCTTCCTGCACAGACTCCTTAGCCTCTAGTTTGGACCTTTCAGCTTTCTGTAGCAGATTCTTCTGCCTTCCTTTGCAGACACAACAGCTGACCATTAGAGACTGTTAGGAACCGGTAGAAACTTGTTAGACCAGTAGAGACCATTAGCAATGGAACATTGCAGTGAGTATAAAAGCCTTGAGTCTGAATCCTTCAGTTGGTAGTGTGCAGATACTCTCAGCACACTTCCCCGTCTGACTGTGGGACTGGCACATCTTGTGTTATTTCTGTTCTTTGTGTTATATCTGTTCCTCTAGTAAAACCCTGACTAGCATAGTCATCTTTCTGTCACTGTAACGTATACCTGAGTTAAATGAATTTAAAAAGAAGAAAAGTTTATTTTGACTCAGAGTTTTGCCCCATTGCTTTGAATGGAATGCAGAATCATTGCCAGCATGTGGTGGAGGAAGTTCATCCACCTCAAGGCCCATAGTGAAAAAAAGGGTGAAGGAGTGAGGGGGGGCCCCCCAACCCCTCCACTCCCCTAGGTATGCATCCAGTGACCTAAGATCCCGCATTAAACCCCATCTTTGGCAATGCTGTCTTAATTTTTAAACAAAAAACATGGATGAGGCATGCTGTGATATGGGAGTTCAGACTGATCCACCCACAAAGTCAGGAGGCCGGATTTTACAAATTGTCTAGTGGGCTAGTATCCAACTGGTCGTTATCTCTTCCTTGGTGTCAAAGTTTGGGAATATTTATGGTTGAGAGATAGGTTTTTTTTTTTTTTCTTTCTGAGACAGGGTCTCATTATGCAGTTCAGGCTGGCTTTGAGCTCACTTTTTTGTAGCCCAGGCTGGTCTTGAACTTGCACTGATCCTCCTGCCTCAGCCTCCCAAGTGCTGGGACTATAGGTATGTGCCACCACAGCCTGGAAGTTGAGAGATAGTTTTAATCTGAGAAAATGATTGTCTCTTTTTATGATTGTCTCAGTCCAGTAGGACTCACCTCTACCAGATCCTAGGTCATCATAGGTGTAGGGCAATGGCTGGAGGCTTCTGGAGCTAAGTGAATGTCCCATTAACCTCTCATATGGATATTCTCAGTCTCAAAGAGTGAAGGGATCCTGTAAATTCAGTGCTACATAGCTCTGTCCCAAGAACTCGTGGACAGACACTCCCTAAATGATCAACATGCCCCTACGTGGAGCTAAGAAGAGATTTGACCCAAGATTTACAGCAACAAAGGATCGAAAATGAAAGTCAAGCCTTGTTTTGTTACTTATTGAGTATATGTGGACCTAAATGGAGAGTTATGGTTCATAATAAAAATGTCTTTTAAGTCCCTTATAGTTCTAGAAGAAAAAACAAATCACGCTTTAGTGAGCAACAGATAAAGGCCCAGGATTTTGTCTCTTCCTTGTCCCCATTGTGATCTTCACTGTTGTGATTGTCATTGCATCATGAGAGATCTTATCTTTCTTTTAATTTTTTTTATTTTTATTAGTATATGTTATTTCCCTTTCCCTTTCATCCTGCCTCCCTCTATTTCTTGATCCCTTTCTCCTTGCAAAATATCTTTTTTTGAAAAATTTTTGTATTTCAGGGAAGGATCTACAGGGCATTCAGGGTCTCACTATTAGCTTGGACTTGTAGGAATCTGCCCATTTACAGCCTCCCACACCCAGTCTCAATTGCTGTCTCAGTGCACCCCATGGTCGGGGCTGGCATGGCAGGCCCAGGGATTGAACCCCTGGGCCCTGAGCCTGATTGCAGACACATTAATCCACTGAGCTATTTGGCTGGCCCTCCTTACAAAATATCTGTCTCCCTGTTTCCTATTACCTATATTTAATTTTGCCTTTCAATTCATTTATACATTGGTCTTCTCATTTAAGAGAAACCATATTATATTTAAGCTTTTGTGTCTGATTTATTTCACTTAACATGATAGCTTCAAGGTATTTTTCTACAAATTTTTCTACAAATACCTCAAATTGATCTTTCTTTATAGTAGGTAGTAACTCCATTATTTATAGGTACCATATATTCTTTATCCATTAATGGACTGCTTCCAAAATTCAGCTGTTATGAATTGTGCTGCTATAAAAATGGATATAAAATGATGTCTTTAATTCTTTCATAAAAATATCTAGAAAGGGAATAGCTGGGTCAAATGGAATTTCTAGTTTTAGTTTTTTGAGAAGTCTCCATACCTGATTTCCACAGTGGCTGTACTATTTACATTCCCACCACCAGTATAGAAGGGTCCCTTTTTCTAGCACCTTTGCCATTACTTTCTTGACTTGTTGATGATAGCTTTTCTTTCTGGTGCAAGATGTAATCTCAGTGTTGCTTTAATTTGGATTTCTCTAATGGTTAGAGGCACTGAGCATATTTTTTAATGTATACATCAGCCATTTTTACTTCTTTGAATTCAGATTGCTCATTGTTCTAGGCCTCCAGGTGCATCATTAGCTTATTTCTTTTTGCTTATTTGGTTTTTCCGATGCAGATATTCATGGCTATAAACTTCCCTCTTAGGACTGCTTTCATTGTGTCCCATAAGTTCTGTATGTTGTGTTGGTATTATTGTTTGATTCTAGAAATTTTCTCTGTTTTTCTTGATTTCTTTTGTGATTCTCTGATTATTCAAGAGGGTGTTATTTAATTTCCACATGTTTGTATAATTTCTGTGGTTTCTTTTGCAATTGATTTCAAGTCTCATTGTTATCTGTAATACGTACAAAAATTTTGATTTTTCTGTATTATTCAAGCATGCTTTAGATGCTAATCTGTGGTCTGTTTTGGAGAAAATTTTTATGTGTTGTAGAGAATTTCTATTCTGTTGTTGGGTAGAACACTTTGAAACTATTAAGTCTTTTTGTCTGATAGTTTTTTAACTCGTATTTGTTTTTAAGTCTAGTTGGTTATTCTATAAATGATATTGGGGTATTGAGTTTCTCTGCTATAATTGTGATGATGTTTATCTAAGCTTTTAATGTCTGGTAGTGTTTATTTTATGAAGTTGGATGTGCTAGTGTTTGGTGCATATATGTTTATGATTGTTATCTCTTCCCATTGAATTGTTCCCTTAACTAATATGAACTGAATTTCTTTCTGTCTTCTGAGAAGTTTTGATTTGAGTCCACTTTGTCTGAAAATAGGATAGGAGGTGCTTGTTTTTGGCTTCCAATTACATGGAATATTATTTTCTACTCTTAGGTTTGTAGTCTATGGATGTTGTTTTGCATTACATGTGTTTCTTGTATACAACATACTGTTTTTTTTTTTATCCAATCTGCCAGTCTGTGAGAGCATTTTCATTGAGAGTTGTTACTAATAAATCTTAACTTATTTATATCTTGGCTTTACTTTCTGTCACTGAGTCGTTGTTTCTCCTTTATTTTTAATTGCTCATTTAATTGATGTAGTCATTCAAATAAGCTTTTTGACATTGTTGGGTTTCAATTTTTTTTTTTTTTTTATATCCTTGGGAACTTTCTGGAGTGCTGGATTGGTGTGCGTGCATTTTTTAAGGTCTCCTTTTTCATGGAAAGGCCTTAGTCATGGATTTTTGAAAGTTAGTTTTGCAGGATATATTAGTTTGGGCTGGAAGTTGTTCTTTTAGGGCTTGAAACATTTCATGCCAAACTCTCCTTGACTATAAAATTTGTGTTGATAAGTCTGCTATAATTTTAATAGGTTTATCTTTATAAGTGATTTAATGATTTTCTCTAACAGTGTTTGAAATTCTGCCCTTGTGTCAGACTTCTGGAATTTAACTATGATGATTATGGAGAAATTGTTTTCTGGAATACTACTTGAGGTTCTGTGTGCCTCATTCATCTTTAATTAATTAATTAATTAATTAAATTTTTGGCCAGCTCAGCCTGCCCTGAGGGTTTGGCTGGCATGGCATGTGGTGCCCTGTTGCTACCTAAACTTGCCTAAGCAGTCGCTTTAGACTGCTGTGCTGTCTTGCGAGCCCTTTTGTTGTTGTTATCTTCTTGAGGCAGCATTTTACTGTACAGTTTAGGCTGACTATAAACTCAGTTTGTAGCCCAGTGACCTCAAACTTGCAGCAACCCTCCTGCCTCAGTCTACCAAGTGCTGGGATCACAGGCATACACCACCATACCTGGTTGTTTTTAAAGTTCCCCATATTTGGAAAAAATTCTGCTATTATTTCTATAGCAAGGTTTTTTTAAATTTCTATTTTTACATCTTTTAATGATTGGTTTACCACTTAGTAGTCCAACTATTTATATACAGGATGACCGAATATTACAGTTTTTCATTAATTTTTATAAGATAGTATAGCAGGGAATATGAAAACAACAATTTTATCAAATTTATTCAATAATTTTTCTGAGCATTGGTATATCTTAAAACATTCAATAAAAATGCAGTATTATCTGGATAGTCGCATCTAGTCTTTTCTGCGTTCTTTTTTGCATTACTGTCTTTCTTTGAACGACATACTTTATATTGTCTTGTTGGCCTTTGCTTTTTTTCTGTGGGTGGTAGAATTTCAATAAAATGTTTACCCACTTAATATAATGCTGAAGATGTTGATGACGGATATTCTGCTTGACATTTTGCTATCCTTTATTTTTCAATTATTTGGTCTATTATACCTAATCTAAACTGTACGTGAGGGCTGGTCTGATAGCTCAGCGGATTAAAGCTCTTGCTTAAGTAGAGATCAGTGAGAAGGGGTGGGGGTTAGCTGCCAGGTGTGCTGTGCCAGCCCCGCCCCCTGGGGCGCCCTGAGAGGGCGATTGAGACTGGACATGGAGACGCATGCCTGTAATCCCAGCACTTGAAAGGCTGAAAACAAGGGGATCACTATGAGTCTGATCTACATAGTGAGACCTTATAGACCCTGTCCTGAATAACAAAAAAATAAATCGTAAATGACATTTTGAACCCCTTTGTTTTAAATAAACAGCAGACAGATTCCATACTTTTTGGTTCAGAAAGTTCATAAACATTTTATAATATTTTTTCCTCATTTTTTGATTACAGGTAGTTTGTTACAGGCTGGCCAGCTCTGTCAACACCATTCACAGAACTGTAACCACTGACCACGACTGGAATTTAAAACATTTTGTGTCTACCTTCACATTTTATCAGTTCTGCATTATAAATGATTAATGAACAGGAGATATCTTTTTGCTTTTCCATTTCATAATTCAGATTTTCCTTTCTGACTTGCTTACACTTCTCCCTTTTTCAGTCTTTTTGTTTTTGCAGATTTTCTGGCATTTCATTTCTACTCAGTCTCAGTATCTCAAATGTGTCTGTTTTGTATTGTAAAATACAAAATAAAATATCACTGAGTTCTGGAGAAGTATAAAAATTACATGTAGTATACTTATAATAATAGTGTTTATAGATTTTAATGCAAAATTTTAGGCTATTTTTCACAAATAAAATAAACACAAATTAGTAAAAAGAAAAAAAATACCAGAACTTATTATTAGGTTTCACTGGAAAGAACCATCAAAGGCAGTTAGAATATTATACATAAAAAATGCAAAAGATGGTTGATATAAAACAAATGGCTATACAAGTGTATTGTGCGCAACATGAACCAATTAGTTGAAATGACACCTGACAAGCACCACTTGGGATAATACATAAAAAATCATGCTGTCTGAATGATGCTTCTAAGTAGTTGATTCTTATTACTCTTAGATCAGCCTTCTTTGCATCGTCTGGAAGCTGTTTGAATCTATTTCCATGATCTCCAGTTGTTTTCAAGGCATGTGTATGTATACACAGTTACCTGCATCAGCTGTAACTTCTAATTCTGACATTAACTTCACATTTGTTACTTCTGATACTGAGACTTTCAGTTGAATTTTTTTTTTGTCTCCTGAATGTTTTTTTTGGTTACCCTTTCATGAACTTTAATTCTTTACTAAATTGGTCATTTGTTTTGAATAATTTTGTTTAATGCAACTATCTTTTTATCAGAGTCTTCTGTCAATTCACTGATTATTTAGTTTACCAAGCTCATTATCTGTTTAATTATATCACCTTTGAATCTTGAACACCTTATTGATTTGATTTTTTATCATTCTTTATGATTTCATGTGATTCAGCTGTTTGGCTTTTGATTTACTTCTTACCAATATATCAGCTTTGAGCAAGCTGGGAGATTTTGGAAACATTTCATGCTATTGATTGTTTGATTGATTGCATGTTGAGTGGTCAATTACAGTCAATTGTTTTTGGAACTGTAATATCTTAGTTCACAAATGCTTCTGTTCACAAACAGTTCAGTTCTCAAAAGCATGTGATGAAATTTTTCTTTGTTCACAAACTCTATATCAGGTCACAAATGCAACCATAGCCATCTCCCACACAAATGCAAGTGTAGCCATCATCCCTAAAATTGTGAAACAAGTTAAGTTAACTGAAGTACCAATTACATAAATCTCTTTAGTTAGCATCTGTTTTCCAGAGATGTGCTCTAGGGATAGCTAACTACTGTATAGACCATTGCCTCTGTCTCTAAATTCAACACCTTCTATTATTTGGGGGAATTAATTGCAATATCAAGGACAGAGAAGCTAGATATTGGTATACAGTAAAAAACAGTTAATGGTAACAACTATGCTATCCTAGAAACCTGATGAAATCAGCAGCAATAATAGAGTCGAAAACATACTGGATATTGGCATTTTATTAGAACCAGTAAAAGCTACCACTATACCCCATTAACAATAGAAAAGAACCCAAGTGTGGTGGCACACACCTGCAAGCCCAGTACTTGATTGGCTGAGACAAGAGGATCACCATAAGTTTGTATCCAGCCTGGGCTACATAGTGTGTTCAAGGCCAGCTTTAGCTACATAGTAAGACCCTGTCTCAAAAAAATAAAAAACAAAAAACAATAAAACTCCCTGAAATAATGACATAAACACAAAGACAAACCAAATATTGACATACAGTAAATATCTACTAAATGCAAAAATGAGACTACCATTAATGATATAAAATATTTGAGCAATAATAGCTTTGAGTCATTAAATATCCAAAGATTAATAAAGCTTAATATTAATACTAGTATTAGAGGGGTTGAAAAGGGGGAAAATAAAAGCAGTAACATTTGAAAAATAAAGCAAAATTAGATGAGATGGAGAGAAAAATAGGATAATGGATCCTATTAAGAAGTTAAAGAGGAGCTGGGGAGATAGCTTAGTGGAATAAGTGCTTGCCTGGCAAGCGCAAGGTCCTGGGTTCAATCCCTGGTACCACCAAAAAAAAAAAAAAGAGCTTAAAGAAAAGTAATAGAGTTAGATAAGTGTAATAAAACTAACAAACAGGAAAAAAAAATAAGAGGTAAGAAAAAAGAAGGAAAGAAAAAAATAAAAAGAAAAAATCTCCAGACATGATGGAGGAGAAAGATGTATAAGAAAGATCATGCTGCTATATGAGAGAACCCACTCTATGAAAAGCAGCCCAAGAGAGAAGTTGAAAAAGAAGAGGAGGAACTATCCCAAAATGTTCCTTGCTCAGAAGAAAGATTGGGTAGCTCAGAAGAAGACAAGCTTCCTTAGAGCTCAGGAGCAGGCTGCTGAGTTAAACCAAATTTCTATGAAGATTTTTCAGATAAAAACCAATAAACTTATTCATCAAGCAAAAAAGACAAAAAACCCCAAAGCCCCAAATATTGATGGAGGTGGGAGAGAAATGAGTTCAAAAAATGCCTTTGTGTTTTTTTAAGAGTGATTACTTTCCAGAGTCTGTTGTAGTAGAGTATACCAGATATGAGGGAAGCTGAGTGAGGTTTTCAAACTTTTAACTTTTGGGATGGGTTCTCAAGAACCTTGGTCAGAGGGTAGCAACAGTAGCTACCCTCTGACCAAGAATTCTCAGATACATAACTACAAAGAAAAATTCCCTTCACCATTGTCCTTTAGGTACACTCCTGGATAATGTATCTGCATACTCTATTTTAGCATCAGTATAGTTTAAGGAGCCCTCTATGAATCAGACCCAAGTTCTTTCTTCCTCTATTACTTTGTAATAAGAGTCTTCTATGAGGCTATAGGAAAGTGTTGAAGAAGAAATAGTAATGTTGTAGAGATAGGTGGAGCAGAATCTTGGCTACCTTTTCATGCTTTTGCTCAGGCCTTCTGCACATGCTCAGATTCAACCCCAACTACACAGTTTTCATCACATAGTTGCTTGCTGCTGTGCTGGCCTGAACTTGTGCTTTAGTGAATCTGGTCACATTCAACCTGCAGGGAAGGTCCAGATGCACAGTCATTTGGTGTCTTAAGGTCAGGTGCTCAATTTCTCCCAGTCTCAGTGGTACATCAGGGGCTAGTTTTGAAGTACAAGCCAGGCATGGTTGCTCATGCCTGAATCCCAGCACTTGTGAGGCTGAGGCAGTGAGCTTGAGGTCAGCCTGAGCTACATAGCAAGATCTTGTCTTAAATAGAAAATAGTTCTTTATCATAGAAAGTATGGCTGGTATTTTATGCTAACTCCTCTTGAGGCTTTCCAGAGATTTCAAGCATTCATCTTACCCACCACTTCTCTCACCACTAGAGCTGCTAAGTGATGGTGGCAGAGCATCTTGCATCTTTGCTTGGACTCCTGCCTTTTGAGTACAGCCCTCTGGAGAGGGTTAATGAAAAAACTGAGACTAAGGCAGGAAAGAAAAGTAGGATATGTAAGGCTGCATTAGCTACCTGTCCATCTCTTGGATTTAAAAAGAATAGATTTCTCAGAATTGTGGGCCTACTTTCTGACAGATTTTTATTTTTTGCAAGATTTTTTTACAGGACAATCCATGTGGAAGTGGAAGAATTTAAGTGGCAACTGCCATTTTTCTCAGCCAAAGAGTCATTCTTTGGGACACCCTCCCTTTTTTTTTGAGACAGGGTCTTGCTATGTAGTTCAGGCTAGCCTTGAACTTGCAGTGATCCTCCTGCCTCTTCCTCCCAAGTGCTGAGATTAGTAGCATGTGCCACCGTATCCGGCTTGGGCATTCATTTTCTTGAACCTCCTAAATGCTGTCAGGTGGAGGCTGTGTAGGTCTCCCTCAATAGGAAGCTCATCAGTATTAATAGGACAAACTTGAAAATGAGGGCGTGTGATACAGACACAGAGATATATGTTGGATTGTGACAGCAGGGTCCAGAACAAGTGACCCAAATCCCCAGATTCAAGTTATACCAAGAATCCTGAAGCCACTCATAAGAAGTGCCTGACTTCTCAGTTGTTTAGGGGCTCTGGATGGGTGCTATCAGAAGGTTTACACTACATTTCTGTATGAGATGAAATGTTTTATTCTCAGTTATTAACCAGGACTACCATTTATCCTGCCCCATTGACTCACAGATTTCATCCTCAGCCTTGCCTTTTCCCTAAGCTCTAAACTTTGTGTCCCACTCCTACTTCCTCTCTCCACATGGACATGGAATAGGGCATTTCACACCTAACATGGCCACAGCAGAAAAGCAAACTCTCTCCACCCCCTCACATGTGCTGCCTGTAGTTGCTCAGTTGCAACTTCTTAAAGCCACAGTTGCTCCCTTCCCCTTAGTCTACTCTTACTCACCCTCATTTATTCTAGTGATGTAGCTCCCTGGACCCTGAAGCTGTTCACTACTTTCTGTTGCAGTCTCCTTTGTCTTCAGCTACACAAATGTAGTAACTTTCTAATACAGTACTTGGCACTTCGGCACGTACTCCATCTGGAACCCATTTTTCACATAGCACTAGGAGCAATTACGTCAAAAATGTAAAATAGATTATGCTACCAACCTGCTGAAAACTCTTCAATGTTCTCTGTTCTGTAATTAGTATAAAATTCAATGACATACTTGGATTTTTGGTGCTGGTTCTTGTGTACTTGTCTTACTTTGTCTAGTATCACTCACCTCCTTTACTAGTGCACTCTGTCTACCCTGGCTAGAATTTTGAGATCTTTCTTTCTTTCTTTCTTTCTTTCTTTCTTTCTTTCTTTCTTTCTTCCTTCCTTCCTTCCTTCCTTCCTTCCTTCCTTCCTTCCTTCCTTCCTTCTTTTCTTCTTTCTTTTTGCCTTTCTTTTGGGACAAAGTTTTGCTATGTAGTTCAGTTTGGCCTTGAACTTACAGTGATCCTCCTGCCTCAGCCTCTTGAGTTCTGACATTGCAGCTGTGACCACCATACCCATCTTTGATGACTTTGTAGTAGCTGTTTCCTCTGCCCAGAACACTTTTTGTGATTTATTTGTGACTGATTTTACTTGTGACTCATAGTTCAGCCTAAATGTTGTCTCAGAGTTCCCTAATTCAATGTAACCCACTTAGTATCTATCACCTCTTGCTATTTCTAATTTTATTTTTTAATTTTTTATTGCCTCTGCCTGAACCCTACAAGAAGGTGAAAGAGGACAAACACCATGAAAGTGGACAACTTGTCAGTCTTTTTACTCTTACATGTAGTGCACTTAACATAGTGCTCTGCACAAAGCAGATGTTCAATAAATATTATATACATACTGCATGTGTGCATGGATGCTGATACTCATGATGTATGTGTTTATGAATAAAACAAGATTTCCTCTTTAGAAATATAAAATATCTGAGAGATGTATTTGTCAAATAGTTTTAAAAAATGGCATTCTGCCATTTGAAGAAAACACAGAGGCTCTTTCTAAAAGACTAGAAGTTTGAGTCTGTGTCCCAGATAGGTGATATAGGACTTCCTAGGCAGGATTAGGATTTTGGGTCAGTTGGTTCAGTTATTTATTTTTATTTTTTGGTGGTACCAGGAATCAAACTCAGGCCCCTGTACTTGCCAGGCAAGCACTTTTCCCACTGAGCTATCTCCCCAGCCCAGTTCAGTTAATTTTTACTAATATGGTTGAAAATTTTATATGAACCCTGTTGAAACTGACTTATCTGTGTAGCATATCAATGATTCCTGCCTGTAGGTGGAGAGGGGAAATGTTTAACATGTTACTCCATGCCAGGGAAGTTCTTCCAGTACCTAGAAAGCTCACAACCTAAAGAACATGTTAGACTCATTGTGCTTGATATTGTGTGCCAGAAGAAAGCTGCCCTTACTCTCTGGTATTATTATTAGAATAGCCCTTGGAAATTATCCAGTTCATTGTTCTCACTTTATGGACAAATGAAGTATGGGCTAGAATGGGAAGGGGGCCAGCCAAGGTTATTCTGTGATGTAGAAATAAAGTTGGGACCAGAATTCAGAGTGCCTATAAAGGAGTCTGGACTTCCACAGTAATTTATGGTATTCTTTCCTTTATTTCTCCCTCTCCTAAAAACTCATATATATATATATATATACATACGAGCCCCTATAGTGTGCCATAAATAATGCCCTTGTGAGTCTTGGCAGAGTTACCACGAGTCTCTCAATACTGCAGTGGTGGTAATGATGAAGCTGCGGTCTTCCTTTCTAACTTTGCTTATATTTGTGTGTGTGTGTGTGTGTGTGTGTGTGTGTGTGTGTGTGTGTGTAGGGTCTCACTACGCAGCTCCAACTCATAGTGATCCTCCTCCTGTTACCTGCCACCCTCATGCTGAGATTACAGGTGTGCGCCACCATGCCCGGACTCCATCGCTGGCTCAGCGAGCCTGGGCGAGCCTGGGCACGGGGCCAGCTCAGCATGCAGCACCAGGATTGAACCCTGGCCTCTCCGTTTACCTAAGCAAGCACTTAGTCCGCTGAGCTATACTACCAGCCCTGCTTAGAATATTCTTGATTCATCATCAACTGGATATTTATTATCAAAGGCCGTCTTATTTTCACT
This sequence comes from Capromys pilorides, assembly GCA_004027915.1. Lineage (NCBI taxonomy): Eukaryota > Metazoa > Chordata > Mammalia > Rodentia > Capromyidae > Capromys > Capromys pilorides. Next base: position 22,556 of record PVKN010006762.1, read on the forward strand.
TAGGATCCCAGTGATGTCTACATAAAAGTCACAGGAAACATATTCCATCTGGTTAACGGTCCAGTGAGATCTCCTAGGAGCGAGTGACTTTAGCTGTATTTTCTCATGATAACATAGTTTGTCTTGCACTGAACCAGCTATTGTTGCTTTTCCTTCTTTCCTTGACAGGGTTTGCAGAATTTCAAAAAGTTTACCCAAGTCTCTGACTACTAGAACTATTTTTCTCAGTGCTGTGTTGCAGTAGTTCCTATATGGGACCATTATAGAAAGACTAAATTGACAGCTTGGGTAGGTTGAACGTTTTCTTTGCCTGAAAACAGCTTGATGCTGTATTCCCTTTCCTAGTGTATGTGTTCACCATTTACCTCTGTCCCTGTCTTCCTGAATTCAATGGTGGGCGATGGAATAACATTTCAAGGAATGTTCCTATCAATATTTGTTTTCTCTAGCCAATTCTAAGAACAAACAGGAGGGTTCGATTGTGGGGTGTAGTGAACACCTACGCACAGTTTGAACAAACTTATTCTGTAGCACTTGTAGGCAAGCACGTGACCAAGAAGCTGGGGACGCGTGTGATGGTTGGAGCCGGCCTGTAAGCACGCCTTTTCTAAACTTTATCTCCCTCGCGAGTAGAGCTGCACGATGGGCTTTTGTTTGCAGGGCGGTTGTGAATGGCAGACAGCCCGAGTTCTTTCAGTTCTTCTACCCTGATGCAAAAGACCGAGTCTAAATAGCCGCCCACCATCCTCCGCCGGCTCTCCCTCCTGCGGATGACTCACTTTCGCAGCAGCTGCCTGTGTTGTCAGGGCTCTCTGGGACCTGCTGGGTCGCTGAAGAGGCAACTGCACATCTTGCTGTGCACGGCCTACCTTTGTGCCGCTGTTCCCTCCGCACTAAAATGTTCTCAGCGGCACAAAAGCAGCAGCCAAAGGGAACAGCTCCTGGAGAGAGTAAGCTGAGTCGCGGGCCGCAGCGCGCCTCCGCGCCTTCGCGAGTGCTGACGAGGCTGCTAACCCAGCCTAGGAGACTTGTGGAGCGTCCTTAAGAAACCCCAGCTCCAGCTTGGCTCACCCCAGCTTTCGCCCCCACTTCCAGACCCCCAGGTGAGACTCAATCCAACAAGTCCAGCCGGTAGCAGATAGCGCAGTTAGCTTTCTCTGAGCACGCTCGCAGATTTGCTGCAGGTTAGGGTTAGCCTCAGCTCCAGCTAAGCCTTATTAGCATGTTTTGTTTTGCGGAAAGAAATGCTGCCGCCGTTGCTTTTCTGTATTTTCCAGGACTTTTTATTTTCTGGTAACTCTGTAAGACGTTTTCCTCGGGGATGGAAGCGAAAAAAGTGCTTTCAAACAAACAAACAAACAAACAAGTGCAAAGCACTTTGGTTTAATTCAGCGCGTGGGACTTTAGAAATGCCTCCGACTAACCAGGTTACCCCTTCAAGCCTTAGAACAACTGCGAAGAATGGTGGCCAAAAGCCAGGCGCACGAATGTGATGCTGCAGTTTGTGGGGATCTGTTTCAGCATTTATATTTAAATGTATTTCCCTCGAAGAATTTTTAATTGGAGATTTCGCCTTGAGATACTCAGATAAATCAGATAGGGAGCCAACCCGAGTTATTTCGCTTTGTAACCAAGCTTTATCTCGGGGCTTTCTTTCGCCCCTCAGTTCTTGCCCCTAAGCGATCTGTAAAGCGAACCTACTCTGATACAGTTTGAAAAGTGCATTTTGTACTTGGGTCTTTCTTTGATCGAATTAATCTGGGCCTTTTTGTAGTCCTAAATGAGGCCTATGGGCTGACAATGTAGCTGTTTAAAGGGGATTTTAGGGGATAATAGCCAATGCAAATAGTGCCATGAGAATGGCGACTTGCTTTTGCACTTTCAATCACATAATAACAGCAAAGAAAGCTTTTAAAATGAATTGAAATTTTGTGGCATGCCATCTGGGATTATTTGGGGAAACAGTTCTGAATACTGCAGTTGGGCCAAAGAATGGAGGTAGGGACTGCTCTTAAGCTGACATGTTTCAGACGGCAACCTTATGCTAACTGGTGCGAAGTTGGCTAGCATTTTTTTTTTCTTATTTTCTTTCTCTCAGATTATCTACAAAAATTCTCTTTGATTGCTGGTATTTGGGTCTGAAAAACTTTTCTTTTGTTGAAGAATTCAATTCAACCCCTGCAGCTGCTGATCCCCTCATTGTCCCCCTCGTTATGTGTATGGGTCTCAGATGAATGTAGCCAAGCCTTTTAGTGCCTTAATAGGTGTCTACATAAAGGTCATTTCTTCTGCGGTACTTGTTTTAACAAAAGTTTATACACAAACAACAACCACAGCTAAAACATTCACATTAATCAATTTCCTACTGATGCAGAATGCAAAAACGGCCTCAAGCCATGGCCGGGACATGAAAAATGTTTGCTGTGTATTATGTTGTACAGCAGAAATGGTTTAAGCAATTGCACCAAAGGCAGAATGTCATTGTTTCTGCAGTTTTCAGCTGAGATAATTTGCCCTGGTACGGGGTGTGTGCACAGCCATGCTGAGGTGAAGGTTGAGGGCAGTGAGGGGCTTCCGGTGGGCATTTGTGAGGTTTTAGCTCTAGCCTAGATGTCTTCCGTGGTTTGGGAGCTGCTCTCTACAAACTTCTGATGAGCATCAGCTATTGATGGCCTTTGCAGGAAGTGCATCAGCGATACCAGAAACTGGAGAAAGTTGCATCAGGTGATACAATCAGGTATTTAGAATTTGTTAGTTTTTTAAAAAAAATTTTTTCCTCACAAGCATGAATTCTCATTAGAGAAAATATGACCACAGTCCTCCTTTTTGGTTTTTAAACCCTAGAGAAGGCTGCTTTTAGGGTGAAATAACCAAAATGATGGCTACTGATTGAAAAGGTACCAGTTATGAGGATGCCCACATGTCAACTAAAATGCCAGACTGGGGAGAGAAGAGCAAGATTTCTAAGGGACCTTGGTGCTGGGAGGGGATTTCCCTGTACAGTGAACGTCATGTGGGAATTTTCAAAACTCTAGCCACGTGGGGATAGATGGGAGGAAGGAGGCCCACCCACCCTGCCTCCTGGAAACAACCCAAACTGTAGGTCTCAGCTGTTGGTTAATTCAGAGACACTGGCACACTACTGGATCCATGTTAGGATCATTCTCATACTCATTCTTGGCCCTGTCCTCTCCCAATCCTTCAGGAAATAAAACACATCATCCTCTATAACACTGATGGTGAACCTTTAGGCACGTGTATTGTTTTCTTGTAAGATGATGTTAATGTGTACTGGTTTTTTCTAAATTGAAACCTCAATATTTAGGTTTCATTGCAGTGTTAGCACTTTGCAATCAGTACCTGGGCTTTGGGTTGCAGTTTGGGTCCCTGGTTTCGGAAAGTTCAGCCATCGCTGCAGTCCGTGGCATCTGTAGCTTGTCCTCCTTTGCTGGCTTCCTCACTGATCTTCTGAGCTCTAGGTTGAGCTTGAGAAGTGATTCCAGTCCTAAAATGCTTTGGGGTTTTGTGGAAGCTAAAGTGCCCCCCAATCCTCTGAGGGTCTCTTACCTTCCCACACTTGTTTGGATTGAAGATTGGGGATGAGTGAGAGCTCTCCCCAGTTCCACTGATTTGCGAGAGCCACTTGATTCTCTCATACAATGACTTCTAGACCGTCTTAGTTGGACAGGTGCTTCACCAACTCCAGTGAACACATGGATGACCTGGGAATCTTGTCACTGTGCAGAATGTGATTATCTGGTCTGGCCCTGAAAAAGCAGCATTTTTGACAGCGCTGTGGTGTGGGTGAGGTTTCAAAGGACTTGAGATTCATGGAGATAAAGTCAAGCTTTAACCATCCAGGGCCAAAGTATCTGCCTATAAAGTCACAGGAAGAAAGACTGAATAATGTGCTGCTTTGTATGGCATGTATTCATCTTAAAAAGTGAGACCTCATTACCCTATACCTAGGTCTAGGGAGGTTTTCTTGCAAGAATTTGTCGGTATTATTGACATTATTATCATCAGTACCTGAGGCTCTCCTGAAAGTCTTATTCTGTTTCTCTATTTTCTGAGAAAATTGATAGCTGCACTAAGGATAAGTGATACAATTTTCCTCTTTTCTTCCCTCTCCTCTTAGACTCTGCAGGAGAATGAATGGTTGATAATTAACTTCTAGGTAAATTACTACTTGAAGAAAAGGGAGGACACCTTGAGAGCCAGAAGTCAGATTGCCCAAACTGACTGTGCAGACTGCCTTGTAATTTTGTCATTTTGCAAATGATGGCAATAATGTTTACCTGGGAATCTAAGAAATGGAATCTCAAGCACATAGCTATCAGAATTAGTTAGGAAGATATCCTGAGCTATCATCAAAGTGTTTTCCTTCTGACTCAGAACACAAGGGAAGCAAGAACAGAAGCTGTCACTGTATTTTGCCCTAGACTGTTATGTACACATATATGAATTTTTGATCCACCACGGTGAGCTTAAATATGGTAAAGTTATATCTCAGAATCTAGTCAGATTATGGGACATATTTGTATATTCAGAAACAAGGGAACTACCAATCAAACCTTATTGCACAATGTATTTTCTCTGAGAAACCAGGCAACTACGAAAGATGAGCAAAAGACTGAGTCAATGTTACTGTCAAGGAAGTGTTGTGCAGCATAGCCAGAGCATTTCTCCAGTGTCTTATCATTTTAAGATCTGTGTCATGTCAATGTAAGCTATTATTCTACTTTCTTTGCTGTTTAGACATCTCAGGGAATTTTAGAATTAGAAGGGGCCTTTGAGATAATGGGTGCAGTTATACTGTGCTTATTCTCATGATTAAGTGCTGTATAGGATATTTCCTTCCCTTTAATCTGTGAGATATGGGTATAATTACCCCCACCCTTTTTCAGCGTGACAAATGAGGCCCAGTAAGGTTATATAACATGATGAAAATCTCTCAGTGGGAAGAGCTAGGATTAAAATAATAGCTCTGCTGACACCAGTGTGTGTGCCAAAAGTCTAGGTTATGGTTCTTTTGGGGGAATAATGTAGGAATCTGAGATCAGGAGAAGCTAATTTACCTAAAAATAATGTAGACATGTTGTTAATTTTCTGAATTAATGAGAGAAAGCTAGGGCAAGGTCAGGGTGAAGGGCAAGGCTACCTCAGATAAAGCTCTATTCCTTCCTGGCTTTAGGACCACCCTCTCCCCACTCTGCAATCTCTATCTCTGAAAACTCCTTCATTCATCGGAATATAAACTGTTCCTATCAATAAGCATTCAAAATTATGTAACAGCTATATTTAGATATAATTTATATAACCATAATATTTAAAGTATATAATTTAATTCTTTCTAATATGGTCTCAGAGTTGCATAGCCATCACCACTTTCTAATT
>PVKN010006763.1:0-27826 GCA_004027915.1 Capromys pilorides
CAATGCTTATTGTTGTCTTCCTATTAGTTATACAGAACACAGGGTGTAGGTGTTATAATTTTTCAAACCATTATTGGTACAACCAAATTTCTTCTCATTGAACTAAGAGAAAGTAGTTGTATGCATAATTCAATGTTCGATAATCGCAGTGGGTTGTTGGTAAAACTGGCATTGTTAGAAGCTGTTGATTTAAGCCTTTTACAGCTTAGCATTCTAATCTAGCTTTCTATTTTATGCCTTGTGGTTAAACTTTTCTGCTGGGTGATTAAGGGCAAGTTTAAGCATGACCTGTATAGCAAAACATATAGCTTTTGTATCTCTCAAGGTCAGTCAAATCTCCTCAGGATTTACTTTGGAACCATGTACAGTGCTTTGTAGAACTGTTTTCAGTGTCAGCCATCTGGATGAGTCACGAGCAATGCTTGACCAGTTTGCTCTCTGTGAAAGCCTGAGCGACTGTTTTCTCTCTAGGTGGCTCTCCTTAGGCACACTATATTTCATCTATCCCTTTCTTCTGTGGTCCCATAATCTCTTTGAAAAGAAAATTTGGGAAACCACTGAATTATAGGATGTTACAGCATAGGTTCTCTTATGTCCTGAGTCCTCACTGACCTTGAAGGGCTAGGGCCAAAATATTGGCTATCCTTGAAGTCCCTCTTTTTCTCTAATTTTTGGTCTGTAAACTTAGATTCTTAACCTGCCTGAAGAAAAGCTTAGTGATGTTATTACTCTATAAAATAGGTACTTGAGCATAACATCACTGTCTTTCTGAGTATCAAACATCTTAGACCTGACTTGGGATTGGCATTTTCTGTCAATCATTGGTATTCTAACAAATCTCTATAGAATGTGATAAAAGCAGTTATGCATTTTTACATATTTAGAAATTTAAGTATATACAAAATTGTAGCCAGTCAATCCTATGGCATTTTCCTAGTCTCTTAGTCTCATTTAATACCTTTTTTGGTTTTCTTGTAAACCAACCATTTACTTGAGAGAGAGAGAGTTTAGCAGTAACTGAAATTACATTGGAAGCAGCCCACATCCAAAAGATCAGAATGACAGGCATTCCAAGCATATTTTTACTGTTACACATTGCTGTTCTAAGTGTCAAAAACATTTTGGAGGTTCCTAGGGCCATTATCTAATTCATCCTGTGTATGTAAATGCATGGCTTTGTGTCAATTTCATTCTCAGGGGAGAAATATAAAAGGGGTTAGGGCAAAAAATAGAGAAATAGAGAAAAGAAGAAAACTAGAAACAAATTTGTAAGACAAAGGAAGATCACACAAACTTTGGGAACCTGGTGCAGAAGACAGGAGGGAGTGATGGAAGAAGTGAAAACAAGACTGGAATAGAACAACAATAACAAAAACCCCTAGACACCATGTTTGTACCTGTATAAAAAGAAGAACAAACAACAAAGAAAAAATAAACACAGACACAAGAAAAAAGAAAAAAAAATAAAGAAAAAAATGTCCACTTCAAAGTGTGTCTCTGTCCCCACTGGTAGACAACATGGGCAGACAGAGGCCCGATCCATGCTGATCATCCCAGGAATCCTATTACAGCTTCATTCTGGAGCAATGGACAATCCTTGAGATCCTGCATCCCGACTTCCACTGAAGCTCAGGCTGGCCTCTGACGGTGAGACTGGAACCAGGCCTGCCCAGCCTCCAGAAGTTCCTGTATTCCTGTGGGATTGAACTCATCTGGTAGCCTCCAGGTGAAGAAGCCAGTAGCTACTCTGAGTCCTGGGCTTCCTCCAAGATGGCTCATGGTCATTCACCTTCTATTGCGGGAGGTCCCAGTGGGAACAACTCCCCAGCCACTGCAGTCCACTGCTGTGCTCCACTGGTGTGCTTCTCTGTGGAGCTCTCTGGGTCACCAGCAGTCCCTGGGTGCCTTCAGGTTCAAACAGCCCCTCCCATGCAGTATGTCCAGGCCCAGGGAGAAAGCACGACCTGTCTTCTCCTCCTTCTTTGTTGGCTCTGCTTCTGGACTTTAATTCTTGCTTCAGATCCTTCCTTGGTCCTGGGTCCTGGGGACCTACTTCCCTCTTTCTTCTTTTCCTCACATAGCTATCTGGACACCAAATATTGGAGAAGAGAAGCTTTTTCTTTGCTGTTTACTATTCTGCCATCTTTCAGGAAGTCCTAAAAAATTTAAACTGAGACATGGTTTTAAGGGTTCAGAGGCACAAGAATTTTGACTGGGACTCCTGTGGTGTCAGCCAACTTCCTCTTCAGCCCATGCCCTACACAAGGCCAAAGGCAATATTCTTTGCCTCATGTGGCAGTTATATTTTTCATTTTATCATTACTCAAGGTGACTAAATTCTAGGTCAGCAAGCTGTTCCCTTTCCAACAAGAAGTGTTCTTACTTAGCATCCTCCTCGTCCATATCATTCTTATCCTAGGCACTCCCATTTTGTAGATTGTATATTTTTCTCTGTTTATTTTCTTTTTGCTATCATTTTTCTTGCTTTTATTCTAATTTCTGTCTATGCCTAGAATCCACTGTCTCTCTGTTTTAACTTTTTACTCCTTTCTTGGTTTTATTAGCTCAACTTTCTCCCACCCTATCTCTTTTGTGTTCTGGTTAAGTAAACCCCATGGCTGGTGCAGGGGCTCATTGCGTTGACTCTTGGACTCCGACACTGGGGAATAGGTTGGACCAGAAGTTCAGACCTGCAGTGGCTGGTAGGTGTTCATTCTGGCTACTCCAGTGATTCTGTTGGTGTCAGCTGACTGAGTCTGCAGGCAGCAGGGGCAGTGATGGGTGACCTTCGTCACTCATTTGCCTGTGCTGTGGGCAGCTCGGTGGCAGGGCATCCCAGGACAACGCTCACTGTAGCTGCAAGGGACTTCTCCTGCAGCCTCTGTACAAGGACCACACAGTGTCTTAGCTTTGTCTCACTCTTATCTCTTACTAATGGGTCACTGATTTTCATTCCATTTTATTTCTACCACATGGCTGGAAGACTTTTCCTCTTATACTTCTCAAGCTGGCTTCTTTGGAATGCCTCTACCCCCCTGTGGGGGTCCTGGGCTAATTTCTTTCCTGAAGAAGAAATCCCAAAGCATCCTAAAATTTATATTGAACAACAGCAACAAACATGGGCTAATCCTGAATTTTAGAAGAGTTTAAACATCAGACTAACTGCGTGATCTTCACACAGTATATAGTGGTTGAAAAAAATGACGCTTTTTTTCTGGTTATAGAACTCATCTATGAAAATGTCACAATGTACTTCACTAATTTGTACTATTATATGTCAATTAAAATAAAACAAAACTTATTTATTTTATTTTATTTTTATTTTATACAGTGTCTTGCTATGCAGTGTAGGCTGGCTTTGAGCTCGCTCTGTAGCCCAGGCTGGTCTTGAACTCACAATTATCCTCCTGCTTCAGCTCCCTGAGCACTGGGATTATACGCATGGTTCACCATGCTTGGTAACTAAAATAAAATAAAATTTAAAGTGTAGAATTCAGAATACATGTGAGATCAGAATACAGAATGAGGACATTTTCATGGTGATGTGATTTTGCCCAGGACTAAGCCAGAGACTCAGGGAGAGGACACAGATCCCAATGTGGATTTGGAAAACAGAACAAAGTTCAGAGCGAGCCAAGCCTTTTCCAACCAATACTGTATCAGAGGCATTTAAATACCTATCTATCTCTCTATCTACCTATGCAGAGATATATAGATATGTCAGTATATCAATATCTACTTATCTATATCTTTCCACGACTTTAACATTACAGTTTTTTAAGCAATGGAATGAAATGATTTTAAGAACTTGATAAATAGTTGAGGAAGACAGCAGAAAGAATGTTAAGAAGCTCTGTATATCCTGAGAGACTGACATGGCAGCTGGGATGACGGAGCAGAAGGATTAAACAATGCAAGAAGATAACAAGATATGATAAATGACTTGGGGATTAGGGCCTGGGGTGAAGCGATCGCCCGGATCTCCCCACTCCTTTACCCAAAACAACTGGTGATGATATTTCAAAGAATGCTGTTGCCCGATGAATAGGTCAGGCAAGTGATTTTAGAGATAATAAGCAGAATGTATTTTTAGGAGTATGTGTGTTCCAGAAGCAAACAAAAGAGAAACCCTCTCCAAGCTTCCCATAATTTCTTTTATCTTAAAGACATGGCCTATTTTTAGGCATTAAAAATCAAGATGGCAAATCTTGCTTGAATGTTTTGTTCTTGCTGCTATTTGCTGACTGCAGGGCTGTAGTCCTGATAGTCCTTGGGGGCCGTGCTGGCAGCTGCCAACCACAAGTGGGTTCTGGGCTTGTTAGCCAGTGAACAGATTGGTCCTATGATCCCTGTAGCACACACAGAAAGCCCTAGCAGAGACCTGAACCAACCCGGGAAGCCCAGCACCAGGGGAGCCTAAGGGACAAAGACAATTTCCTCTGTTGCGTACAACAATTTTAAAGGCTTTTTCTCTTGATATGTGAGTTTTGCTGCTTTGTCTAATAAGTATCTATTCTGAAGACTGATAGAACAGCAGGGTGAGGAGCAGGACAAAGTGGAGGGCTGGCCAGCGTGCTGGGAGAGGGAAACGAAGCTGACACTGCAGCTCTGTAGCCCGGCTTCTTGTTGGGCTGCTCTGGTCCACTTTGTGGGCAAAATTTACTGCTCAGAAATTCTAGCGTTGGGCTTATTTGTGAATTTTATTTACCTACTTTTTCTGTGTGTGTGTGTGTGTGTGTGTGTGTGTGTGTGTGTGTGTATTTAGTACAGGGTCTACAGGGTCTCACTACACAGATCAGACTCATAGTGATCCTTCTGTTTTCAGCCTCTGAAGCACTGGGATTATAGGCATGTGCCACCACACCCAGTCTCAATCACTATCTCAGTGTACCCTGGGGGCAGGACCGGCACAACACGCTGGGGATCGAACCCCAGTTCCTGTATCTGCCTAAGAAGGTGCTTTAATCCACTGAGCTATCTGGCCTTTTCTTTGTCTTTTGTTAACAGAAAAAAAAGGCAGGGGGTGGAGTACTAGGGCCCATAAACAGCCACAATTCCAATTCGAATCAGCTTCTAGGCTTCGAGCATAGAGGAATGGCCGTTAGCTATAGGAACAAAAATCTCAGAAGTGTTTCTCGGAGTCTCTGCATCCACTGCAGTGTATTTCCTCTGTGTGAGAAAGGACATGGGTCCTGGTCTAGGATGGGTCATCAGGCTGGAGTGACTCAAGAGTTAAGAGCCTGGCCTCCAATGAGTGGATTTGCGCGGAGTCTGTTTCTTTAGATTTCTTGGTAGTCACAGACTCTAAGCAGATCACCTCTAACTGCTACTGAGCATAAATAACTAGGGCAAAGGGCAGAATTACTACTTGTTTGATTAATGACTGTGATTTGATTGTTTTGTTCATATTAGAGCTTGCATAAAATTAGATGGTAGCATCTGTGGCATTCCTTACCCCTGTTTCCCCATGGGTAGCGAAACCAGTGTTCCATGTTACTAGACCCAGGTCCAGCTGCTTGCTGCTTGAAAGCCGGTACTTGGATATGAGAGACAGCGAGAAGAAGATCAGGTGTATTCAAGGGCCAGCACCCCAAGAAGATGAGAAGACAGGAGGGGCTATCACCCCTATCCAAAAGAAAGACCCTAATCAGGACTCAGATACACAAAAGGGCTTTTATAGCGAGGGAAGGGGCCACTGGGGGAAGGAGAGAAAGGTAATGCCCTGGGCAGGTTGTTTGTCATCCAGGCCATGTCTCCCTCTTGTCTTTAGCAGGAGCGTTGGAGTGGACCTCAGCTGCACGCTACTTTTCTGCGAGTTAAACCTCACAAGTCACATGCACAGAACGAAAGACTAAGGAGGGATGTCACACACTGTGATGTCATCTCAGAGTGAGCTGCTGTTCTGGGTTCTGTAAAGGTCACTTAGCACAGTAACATCTTAGTCACTTAGATGTTACTCTTCTTTAGAACTTAGGATGCTGGGCGAGGGAGGGAAGCAAATGTAACCCAGCCAACGACACTCCACAGATGGGAAACCACAGCCATGGTTACAACCTGTCAGTAAAAGTGAGTCAAATGCATTGTACGGCTCATTTATTAATTTATTCAACAGCTTTACTGAGATCTAAGTTGTGAGTTAATTGCCAGGTGAGGGATGACAACTGCATAGAGATTCTCAGCTCTACAGATTTTCTGAGGGTGGTGATGATATTTATATACATTTGTGTGTGCAAACTACCTACAGGGTGCTCTACTGCATGGTTCCACCAGGTATTTGAGAATTTTAACTCCTTCTGTCCTTTCTGCATGCTCTCTGAGTCTCTTGGCTGTGCCTCCTTCTCTCTTACCCAGATTTACTGAGTCAAACTGAGGACTTTTGCTCTGGAGAACACTGCCACGGAGAGACATGCAGGGCCCATCAAGGATCCAATCTCAGTCCTGGAAAGCGACAGGCAGATGAAACTGTTCTAAACTGAAGGGTCTTAACAGTAACAGGAGGCCAGCCTTGAAAGAAATATTCGTTACAGTGAATTCTTTGATAAATAGAAGGAACCTTTCATAATGTAAATAATGATCTTTTATCTGTTGACAAGATCTAATTATGAAGTGGATGAATTTATATTAGAATATTAGCATGGGATTGAAAAGCTCATTACTCTAAAAATGACTGGGGTATAATAAGAATCGCATGTAAAGTACAGCTGTCATCCAACTTTGAGGTTAAATGGTAAGACTGCAGAATGGCTAGCAAGCAGCAGAATCATAGCACCTGCTAATTTCAAAGACATGAGGGGTTTTTAAATTTCCATCTTGCAGAAAATTTACTCCAGGAAAGCAGGGATGAAACAGGATTACGAATCTTGTACTTCGCAATGAGGATGGCTGTAATGTTAGCACACAGTTCTAGAGAATCAAGATCTAGCAGTCGCTATATCATCAGTATTGGCAATAATAAATACAACATTGACACTCAGTAGCGAGCTGCTACCTCAGAGCAGCGCGGCGATGCTGGAGAAATGAAGTGCGCACACCTGGAGCTCCTCAGAAGCAGATGCTGTGCTAGGGAAGCTCTTAGCACTTACAGTTCCCAGCTACTGCCGTTCCCCGGGTGGGGAATGCAGCAGGCATCACCCATGCTCCTGCATGTGATGAGTGACGCACGCCAAGCACACACAGGATGGCAATAGAGAGCAGCTGCACTGCCTGCAGGTCATGGGCAGTGGTGCCCAGTGCAGTACGACACAAGCGGAGACGTGGTGATGGGGTGACAGAAGGAGAACCCCGCGTGCAGCACACAGTCCCTCCAACCCCTCTAAATCAGGCTTTTGTAATTTAAGGGTGACACAACTCAACCCAGGTTCCTGCCCTGAATCTCTAGACACGATTGGCAGGGATGGTTGACAGGGTGCTGAGTCACCTCAGGGGCTCTCAACATGCGTTCCTTTCTGGGAATCCACACTGATTGTAATTACATGCATGAGATGTAATGTTTATTCATGAACCTTGGTGAGGCTGAGGAGAGTCAGGCCCTGCTGACTAAAGTTCAGGCCCAGGATCCACCATGTGTGTGTTCTCACCTAGGGCATCGTAGATTATCTGTTTGTTTAGTGGTTTTCTATTCCTCTGAAGACAATGGAAGGAAGAATGATCAGAGAGAGTGAGGAGACCCTATTGAAAAAAAAAAAAATTAAATGGGTTAAGGGAGGGACTTACTCGGCTCTTCTTTGAATGTTTTTGATGAAGATATCTTTCCTTTATGTGCCTAAGTAAAATGCAGTCCAGAAAGATTTCACCACATTTTCTCAGTCATTTGAGAGAATACATTATTGAGGAGCAGGTCTGTTTTTCTGTTTCAGGTCTTTTCTTGAACAAAAAGTCACAATAATGGCCAACAGTTAATCAATATCAATGTATAGTTCTGGTGACGGGTATATGTGCTGGGGATTCATCTTTTCTAAAATGTATGAAAAGACTTTTAGCTAAGGATATAAGTAGGGCTGGCAAGTTAAAAAATAGCTCTCCAGAACTACTTTACAAGCACCTTTTTATTGCTAAGCAATGTGCTAATTAGAAGCAATTCCTAGATAATTAATAAAGGTGAAATCAGCTGTTTACTTGGTGATGCTAACCATAGTTTCCTTTTATGGGAGAGGATTTAGAAAAATCTCTGAATACGATATCCAGGGAGAATTGTTATTTGGGTTGACATATTTCCTTTCAATCTGCTTTTTTTCATATATGTACATAATCATTGAAATATAGTTGAAATATAATGATTCCTGCTGAATGTTATGTTGATGTTTTTCTCATACTACTATAGGGAAAATGTGGGGGTTTTTTGTGGTAGCATGGAATATTTTCCATTATGTGCTATTTTTTAGTGAGTTTTCTATTAGCAGACACTTTTTCATTACAATAATATAGTGACCACTATGCATATAAATCCATCTAGATATAAACTCAGGGATGGAAATAATTTGCAGAGCACAGGACCTATTAGGGAAGTTGGCCACCTGGGGAGGACAGGAAGGGGCCTTTGCCGTTGCCTTTCTATAAAAAAGCTTATTTTAGAAATTATTTGCCCATTTGGCAAAAGAACAATAGTAACTTATTATGTCTGCATTTATTGAATGTTGGTCAGACTAAGAATTCCCTATGTTTATTGGCCATTTCTATGTCTTCTGTGAATTTTTGTTGGTGCCCTCTTTTTATTTTTCTGATACATATACTTTATCCTTCTTTAATGTTTTTCTATTTTCATGGCTAGTGAACCCTTTTATCATTAGAAAGACTAAGAATGTACAGAGAATTTAATTTTTATGTGGTTGAATGTTAGTGGTTTTTTTACAGGTTTAAAAAATCTTTTAGAAATTATGTATAAAAAATGTTCAATATGGGGCCTGGCATATAGCTCAGCGGCATAAGTGACTGCCTGGCAAGTGCAAGGTCCTGAGTTCAATCCCTGGTACAAAAAAACAAAATCCAATAGTTAATTCTTAAAAAAGTTCTTACCTCTCCAGGCTTTCTCCAGCTGTGCCTTCAGCGCAGATGCTAGTTCTAGGCAATAATCGGGGGGTAGGGGGGTGCGAAGGAAACGTTTTCTATAGTAAAAAATCTGGGAGCACAATTTCCATAAGCTGATCTTCAAACAAACTGATAAACAACCTTCAGACCCTGGACTTCTCAGGACATTAAATTTGTCAATGTACTCTGTGGGAGGAAAGCAGAGGGAAGCGCCATGAGGATGTGTTAGCATCATCCAGAGCATTCACTAAGACGAAGACTCCTCGGAGCTCGCCATGGGGAATATGGTTCTGATCCACCTGAAAGGTTATAATTATGGCACATGGTGAGCCTCCCATTACATTTTTCTCCCAACTCATTAGTCTGATGTTGTCTGAAAATTAGAACATCTTGTATTCGGTAACAACTGACTTCTTTATTGTTTTGTGAAATTGAACATTTTTACCATTTTAAAAATGTAATAACAAGTTTCAAAAATTGATTGATAGCCATTGCAAGTATGTTGCATATAAGTATATTATATATATATGTATATATTGTGCATAAATATTGTCTGCGTGTATGTGTGAGATGTTAAGCCTATTTCCTTTTTAATCCAAGTGGAGTCTGATACTAAAGGACACAAAGAAGACAGAGTAGAGAACAGCAGGCCTGCAGCCCAACCAACAAAACCTGAAGGCAATTACACTTCCAAGTATTATGTTAATAACACAAACTGTGTTTAATAGTCAGAAACAGTGAAACAGCAGACGGGCTTTAATTAAAGCTTCTCATTGCTCTTCTAAATGGCCTTCTCTTCACATAAGCAGCTGCTTCCTGGCACCCATGGAAGAATAATATTTCCATTGGAAACTTTCTTGTACAAAAATGTGAGATTTCATTCTGCAACAGTTCTAAAACACACGCCTTTTTCTAAATGCTTTATAACTCCAGAATGGTGCACTGAATTTTGTTTACTTTGGTTGTGCTTGAGTAACTCACTTAGGCCTATTTCTGGTGGAGTCCTTTGAGGCTTAGATGACATTCCATGTAAAGGGCTTAAAACAAAAATATGACTTTTCATTTCAATAAAAGGATATTATATTATTATAGATGAAAAGGGCATTATGCCATGAGCAGACTTTTAGGGGGCTCAGTAGTTCACTTGCTGTCTGAGGTGGCGACCTGCTTCAACAGCCTGGTCATCAAGAATGTTTAGCTAAACCTGGCACGTATTTAAGGAGGACACAGCAGTTGGACAGATAATACTTCCTTTGCAAATCTTAAAGCACTTTGCTGGTTGATGAATTCTTAGGAGATTTATCTTTTCTTACCTGAGAAATGAAAGGTAGTAGATTAAGTGACTCCTCCTCGTTACTTAGCAAGTGAAGTCTCTTTTTCACAGATTATGTGACATAGAATACTTCGTTAGGGTGCGTAACCCGATTGGTTGATCTGGTAAGGACACCAAGGCAGTTTATAATCCTGACATGTCTCCGATACAGCAGCAATGAGAAAATAAAACCTGATTTCAAAAACAGGCAAAGAACCTAGAATGACATTTCTTAAAAGTAGACATTGTGAATGGCTAACACATACATGGGAAAATACTCAACATCATCGTTCATTCATTCATCAGAGAGATGCAAATCAAAACCACAGTGAGGTATCTAACACTTCATGCCTGTTTGGCTGGCTTTCATCCCAGAGACAAAAGTTTGCAAGCGTTGGTGAAGATGTGGAGAAAAGAGAAACTTTGTGTGTCACTGGAGAGAATGGCAGTCAGCATAGCCTTACGGAAAATGTCTGAAGGCTCTTCAGAAATCTGAAAATAGAATCATTATATGGTTTAGGAATCACACACACACACACACACACACACAATTGTCAGAGTTTGCAAGGAAATGATATGTGAT
This sequence comes from Capromys pilorides, assembly GCA_004027915.1. Lineage (NCBI taxonomy): Eukaryota > Metazoa > Chordata > Mammalia > Rodentia > Capromyidae > Capromys > Capromys pilorides. The sequence goes on from PVKN010006763.1 coordinate 10,920, forward strand.
GCATAATTTATAGGATTATTTTATAGTAATGACTCAAATAGTAAAATACAAGCAGTGCAGGAAACCTGTCCACACACTGAAGACCCAGTGTGAGGGCGCGAATCCCACAGCAATGTCTTGCATGAGTCCAGCTGAAAACCCAAACCTCCATGAATCGAGTCACAGGCCTGGAACCCACGGCAACGCTTCGTGCAAGCCTGTTCCATGGATCTGTGCTGGGGAGGCCCAAAGATCAGCAATGGAAGCTGTGTTGGTGGCTGAATGATCTGTGCCAGCAGGCTGAGGGCTGTGTGCTAGACCCAGGAAATGACAAGCAAGGTAGGGACCAGGGCTCCCCACAGCCATCTTTAGCATCAGCAAGGTCCTGAGCTCCTCTGACCATGAGAACAGCTGAGTTCCTACCAGGAAAGCCAGCTTGACAAATTTCTCCAGGACACTGAACTTGGTCCCATCTTCTGCTCTGGGGCCAGGAAACAATGCTCAGAGTGAGGGCTAGAGCTTCTCCAAGGTGAATCGTAGTCATTCTCAGTGACAACAAGGTCGTGAGCTCTTCCTCTCACACCCAGCACTGCGCTGATTCAGCTCAGCTGAGTGTTGCAAGTTGACTAATAGTCGTCAATCCAATATCCATATATTACATATGTGTATATTATCTATATATCTATATCTATCCTCAGGGAAATGAAATTAGCACACCAGAGACATATCTCCACTCCTGTACTCATTGTAGCATTATTCGCAGTGGCCAGATGTAGAAGCAGCTTCAATGCCCAAGGGTGGATAAAGATCGTGTGGAGCCTATGCAGTGTGGAGCACTATGTAGCTTTAGGAAGAGATTTGGACATTTGTGATCACATGGGCCAAGTTCTGGGCAGCACGTGGTGGAGCAAAGTGCTTACTTCATGGTCAAAAACAAGAGAAGAAGCAGACGGGCATCCCGCGGTGCCCTTAAGGGTGCATCCCCAATGACTCAAGGGTTTCCCAGTGCATCCTCCCTCCTAAAGGTTCTACCGTTACCCCACCGTTCACCCAGGGCCATGTCTTTAACACAGGATCCTTTTGGGGAAATTGCCTACCCCAGCCACAGTGGTGGATGAGCCCGGGGAGCATTGATATGAGTGAAATGAGCCAGGTCCAGAGCAAGAGATAGTGCATGATTGTACTTAAATGCAAATCTAATAAAAGTCAATTTATGGAATTACTGAACAGAAGTTACTAGAAGATGGGGAGGTGTTGAAGGGTACAGTGTTTCAGTTAGGCAGCATTGCTAAGTTTTTGAGACCTTTTATATAGCATATTGTCTATAAGTAATAACAATATATGCTTCAACATTTTATATATATATATATGTATATATATATGGTTTGTATTTTATGCTTGATACTAGAATATATATATATATGGAAGGGTCTACAGGGTGTTCAGGGTCTCACTATTAGATTGGACTCATAGTGATCCGCCTGTTTACAGCCTCCCAAGAGCTGGGATTACAGGCTTGCACCACCATGCCCAGTCTCAATTGCCACCTCAGTGCACCCCAGGGGTGGGGCCAGCATGGCAGGCCCAGGGATGGAACCTCTGGCTCCTGTGCCTGCTTGCAGGGGCTTTGATCCACTGAGCTGTGTGGCTGGACCTTGGACTTTATAATTATTCACTGTATCATTCAGATTATCTACTTTTATTAGGGGACATTCGTTGTGTGTGTGTACATATATGTAAAAATACATATATGTATAAAAATATGTGTTAAATCCTACTGCTATTTCCATTTTTAAATACAAGAAAGATGACGTAAACCACCCACAGCCACACGGCTGATGCGGTGCAGGGCGGGCGCTGAAGCCCGAGCCCTTGGCCCACTGTGCTGTGAGTCCTACGTCTCTCATCTTGGCATGAGGAAACCCTTCCTACGGTGGTCCTGATGCCCTGATGACCCTCACTTCTCCGGCTTCTCACATCGTACATCACAGTGAGCTGCTTTTCTTGCCTCTGTTTCAGAGTATTTCTTTTCTTTCTTGTTTTCCAAATTGACAGGTAGTTGTATAATTTAGAGGGTACAACACGGTGTTTTAAAATATATACTTGAGGGCCAGCCAGATAGCTCAGCAGACTAAAGCATCTGCTTAGACAGGCACAGGGACGGGGATTCAATCCCCAGCGTTCTGTGCCAGACCTCACCCCTGGGGCGCACTGAGACTGGGCGTGAGGTGCTGGCCTATAATCACAGCGCTTGAGAGGCTGAAAACAGGAGGATCCCTATGAGTCCAATCTGGGTAGTGAGACTCTGTAGACCCTGTACTAAATACATAAAAAAGCAAATAATAAATAAAAAAGTAAATAAAATAAAAAATTAATTAAAACATAAATAAAAATATAAATAAATAAATGAAAATATATAATTTTTATTATGGGGGTTGAAAATTTTCCATATGGGAATCAAGGTGTTTTCTCCCCAGTTGGCTCACAGCTAGAAAGCAGAGATCGTCCCCTGCTTCCAGCCTCGCTCCCGACTCCCCTTCTCACCCCGGATCCTTTCCTAGCCCCGGCACCTCCACCCAACCTTCCCATCTATCTGACTCGTACAAGACCTGTTTTGCAAATTTCCCCCCACTTCCCCACAACGCTGGGGATTGAATCCCCATTCCTTTCTTGACTTGTTGACTGGACTCTCTTGGTCGGTGTGGTGAAACAACTTCTGCGGACACACACAGCAATACGCAGGACTGAGCAGAATCTAGTTCTCAGTTTCCACGAAAATTCATGAGAGGCTTCAGTGCTTAACAAGACAGATGAGCCCCTGTGTTCTGCCTGCATCCGCGGAGCCTTTGCTCGTTTTTTTTGCTGATCAAGTCGGTCCCCATGGAAGGCTGTTTGTGGGAGGCGAGTTTCGCGGCAGATGGTGGAAACTCCAATTAGGGCTTCCCAGGAGAGCGTCAAGCCTTATCTAAAGGTGCAAAGCTAATGAGAAAAACAAGCATAGTGAAGACGCCACGAGTGCAGAGGAGGAGACTTAGCCTGGGAGGGGTGTCCAGGCTCTCCGTCCTGACCTTCTTTTGCACTGGACACTGAGCTCCTGGGTAGTGAATCTGATATTTATGTCTTTCTGACATTTTTACATTAAAATCCTAGCTCTTGGTGTGATGGTATTAGAAGGCGATGCCTTTAGACATGGTTTGATCGTGAGGTAAATGAACGGGATTTGTATGTCTATAACGGAAAGCTAGTTGGGCGTGGTGACACATGTCTGTAATCCTAGGATGCTGAGAAGCTGAGGCAGGTGTATCTCAAGTTTGAGCCCAGCCTGGACAATTCAGTGATTTAGTGAGCCCGTGTCTCAAAAAGAAAATGCCTCTGTCCTTCCGTCATGCGAGAAGACAGTAAAAACCAGTGCCGTCTGCGCATCTAGAGTGTGTCCCCACTGGACCGTGGATCTTTCTTTTCTATCTAACCCGGCTCCTTGGAGATGCTATTCAGGCTGAGAGCTTTAAGTAGATGTTGGTGAAACCAACATTGATATTTTTCCAGTGCAAACTTGTCCTTGAGCTCCATTCCAGCCACCTGTTTAACATGATGACTTAGATTTCAATAAGGAACTCGAAGTTATCATGACTGAAACTGGGCTCCTGCTAATTCTCCTTGCACTGGCCCTTCCCTTTCCTAGTCTTCCTCATCCTTGTAGAGACAATTCCTTTGTGCTCTTGCCTCAGAGTGACAAATGTGATAGTGACGTTTCTCTCTCCTGTCCCTCTGATCAGATTCATCAGCACACCCGTTGGCTGTTCTTCATCTCCCATCCCAGTCCAAGCCACTGGGCCTGGATTATGATGGAACAGGTCCCACCATGACTTGTTTCCAGATTCATCCCTTTCAGTCTGCTTTCATCAAAGCAGAAGATGGTACTGTAAAAGTCAAATTAGATCTCGTTCTGCTCAAAGCTTCTGAAAGCAAAGCTCTGACCTGCACGGCTCCTCGTTGTTTCTCCAACTTCATCTCCTCCTGTTCTTCCCTCCTCTGTTCCCTTTGGTCTACATGACCCTCTTCATTGCTCCAGGAGCCCAGGCTGGTGACATCCCTACTCAGGACCTTTGCAGACATTTTTTCCAGCTCCTTGTACTGTGTTTCCCTCGAGTTTCTGCTTCCCTCTGACTTTCTAATAACTTGCTTCTTTTCTAAAATATCATTTTCCTAGATACTCAGTTTAAAATTTGATTCCCCTAAAAATTCCATTATCCCTTCTTGCTTATTTTTTTCTTTTGGTTTCCTAACACGCCATTGTTACTATCTGATAGTTTTTGTGCCTTTTTTTAGATATAAGCTCATAATAGTTGAGGTTGTTTTTGTTTTATTTATTGCTACATGCTGACAACCTTGATTTGTAAGTATCTATTGAACAGCTGTTGAATAGAGGAACTTAGATTGAATAGACAGGAATGCCTTGATCGTAGGCAAAAGAACTGAATGAAGTAGGATATCTGTGGTGGAGAACAGGCCTTGCAGTTTATAAATCTTCCTAAGTGATTCTGGGGCATAGGTAATTGAGGATTGATTGATATATGTCATTATCTGCTGAGCAGGAAGTGTTCGCTTGTCCCCATTAGTCTCTGGGCTATCTCACATTCCCTGAAGATGCAGATGACGATAGATAGGCTCTTCCTTGCCTTTGTTACATTTACCACCCTGGATAAATTCCCATGTCCTGTAGTTTAACAAAGGAAGGGAGAATTGCTGCCAAAGTAAGTTAAAGAAAGCAGGAAGCCTGCTTCTGTTTCTTCTGGTAACAGTTCTTCCCACGTAGGGATCAAGCTGAAGGCACTTTCAGTAACACAATGAAATTAGTTCAGTAATTACTTTGACAGACACCAACCTGCAATGTCTTTGGGCCATGAGTTTTAATAATGTTTTTTCAGAACACACTTGTTCATTTGGTCCCCAGAGGAGACCCAAACTCTGATTTATCTCAGCTGGCTTGAACATTCTTTTTTGGCCTTGGCTGGTCTGTGATTCTGGTTCGTGTAGCTCACGCCAAGCACACATTCCTACAAGTGTGCACACGGCATGATGCGTCGTTTCTCAACCTACAGTTGTAACGTCATAATAGGTTATAAAAAAAAAAAGGAAAAATGTGAGATACACTCTTCTCCTTCTTATTCTGGTTAGTTGTGGGTCTTTCTTAAAAATGTATTTAGTACAGGGTCTATAGAGTCTCACCATACAGATCAGACTCATAGTGATCCTCCTGTTTTCAACCTCCTAAGCGCTGGGATTACAAGTGCGCACCACCACACCCAGTCTCAATTGCTGTCTCAGCTCACCCTGCACAGCATGCTGGGGATTGAACCCCAGTCCCTGTGCCTGCCTGAGCACGTGCTTTAGTCCTCTGAGCCATTTGGTCGGCCCTGTGGGTCTAATTTGTTCCATCTTATTTCTCTTCAGCCCCTCACTAAGTACAGTGCTCCAGTCCCAAGGACTCCTTCCCCTGAGCCAGGTCTGCATTGGACTTCCTGATTCTGCCTCCTCCTCTTCTTTGGAAGTTGCACGGGTACTGCTGTGTAGAGGTAGCTCTGCAGAGATAAAGAACCCAAGATGTCTGGAATGTCTCCCCTTGGGCCCCTTCCTGGGCTCACACAAGGTTCTTGCAGTGAAAAGAGAATGAATTTGCCCCCATTTCTTCCTGTGGAGATGCACCCGGGTCCTGGGTGTGAGAGAGGAGCTCACTATAACTCCGCCCCTCTCCTCTGCAGGAAGCTAGCATCTCCAAAGTAGAGTCTCCACAGGCTCCGTAACCCTGACCTTCCTTCTTCAGCAGTTTTTGGGTTGCCCGGAAGAAAGACAGGGACACTTTTCTGTTCACTCTGCCAAGTGTAAGCCTTGAATGTTTTCCTCAGGTCTCAGGATGTGTCAGGAGGGCTTGGAAGTCCCTGCTTGTTTGGTGGGGCAGGGGTTTCATGCCAGTATCGCAGGACAGCTCCCTCTTCCAGTTCTACTGGCCCCTGTCTTAGGGTATGGTCTTTTCCTTCCCAGCCATGTGATGTGGACGGGGAGTGAAGGCTGAGGGTGGGTAACCAGTGGGAGATGCACCCTCAGTGATGCACTGCTCCTGGGGTGGAGGGAAGGATCCAGCAGCGCAGGATGGCCCACGTGGTACACATGGACTCTGGAATTTGGGCTCCTTAGTAAGGAAACTTATTAAGACCAGTTTCTGCCTTTGCAGGTATACTCTGCAGTTAGGATAACTGAAAACACAAAAAAGGGAGAGAGAAGCTAGACTTTACAGCGATTTCAGGTAGCGCAATTCCAAAGTCAGACACTGGGGCAGCCAGGGACATGGGGGACCTGGAGGACCGGTTCCTCTCACTCACCTGACAGAATGCAGGGAGATAAGAGAAAGCCTCTTCAGGACTCTTATTTAATATAACACACACACACACACACACACACACACACACACACACACACACAGGTTCTCACTTTTGCATCAGTATTGTATTGTACCAAATGCACCGCACACACATAACTCCTTTGCTTAATGATGAAATGAGCTGTTTCTCTCTAAGCCTTCCCTGCTTTACTTATTACGAGGGGAAGAAGAAGCCAAAGGGCCACAAGGAAAGCAGGCAGACATACAGGTGCCCACCGGGGAGAGGAAAGATGCCGGGCCCCAGGGAAGAAGCCAGCGATAAGAGCTGGGGGCTTCAGCTTTGAGGCTCATTACCACCGCACGGTGGCTCTTTCTCTCATGTCTTCTTCCAAATAAACTGCCTTTTCCTACACTATACTTTGAAAGAAATATTAATTTTAATATTTATGTACTCTAGTGACCATATGGTATAAACAGAATAAGGATCATAATCTTTATTTGCAAGCATATATCAGATTAAGTGAATATCAGAGTGCTTCTTTCACCTCCCTAGAAAAATAAGGAAGAATGTCAGCCCTTGTGATTCAGGGCTTTTCTGATCTGCAATTATGTTCTGATCCACCCTCCTTCCTTCCCCTCCAAAGCAGTGCTTACTTGGAAAGGAGAAGTGCAGAGGTGCAAAGTAGGAAAGTTGGGGTACATTCAAAGGCTCCTCTATTGAGTCTGGAACATGCAGCGACAAAGATTGTAGTATTCCGATTAGTTGAGTCTATTCTATTCCAGGGTCTGTGTTAAATCCCTGTATTTAGTCAAGAAACAACGAAATAGGACCCATGGACTATACGTACATATTTCATCATTTACAACCAGGCATGGACAACCCAGAGAAACATTTCCTCAAGGTTTTGATATTTCAAGTGACATATAGCTTCAGTGAAGTTTCACTGTTACAGTTTCCCAAACTATTAGAAAGTTCTCAGATTTTTCTAACCAGAAATGAAAAGGGGTATCGTTTCCTTGTGTCTGTACATTAAGACATTTTCCATTTTAGTCTGGGCTGTTACACAAAGGGATTTTGAGAGCCATATTTGAATATCTGTCACAACTTATTCTTTGGGTACTAGAAATTAAATGATGGTTTATAGGGCTGGCCAAATAGCTCAGCAGATTAAAGCACCTGCAAGCAGGTGCAGGGGCCAGGGGTTTGATCCCCAGGCCTGCCATGCTGGCCCTACCCTCAGGCACTGCTGAAACAGCAACTGAGACTGGGTGTGGTGGTGTGCGCCTGTAATTCCAGCTCTTGGGAGGATGTAAACAGGCGGATCACTACGAATCTGATCTAGTAGTGAGACCCTGAGCACCTTGTAGACCCTTCCTTAAAATAAAATTAAAAAATGATGGTTTTTATCTTAGTAAACATCAGAATGCTCTTCTCCCTGGGAGCCACACAACTGTTTGTCTTTTGATATAAGATTCAATGCAAGTACAATTTATTTTCAGAGCCATCCAGAAACTGTTAGCAGTGGTTTCAGCAGATAAGGAGGGACACAGGAAATAATTTTTTTCCTTTCCATACTATTTTAAAAAAAATCCTGGATTCAATCCCCACTTTTACAGTAAAAAGTATTAATTTAAACGAATAAGTTTAAGAGCAATGTATAATACCTATGAAGGAGAAAAATATAAGAACTGTAAACTCACCTTTAGAAGAGCCACAAATCCAGCATGGGGAGAGCTTTAAGGAGGCCCACTTGAAGGCTGACTAGTCTGAGAATTAAGTAGAGCTGCTGCCCCCAGTCACCCCTCAGGATTTTATTTTCTGAGTCAATAGATTTGTGAAAAAGAAGGGATGTTCATGCGGAACATGAGGAAGAAATCCAGCACTTTTGCATGCAACCGACTGTGTGGCCTTCTAAAACTTAAAATCACAACAAAACAGCCTTAATGACTTATTCTCCCGATATACAGCTTTGTTTTTGTGAAAAAAAGTGCTGTGTTTCACTGTCTTTTTCAGTGGTGTGTCTCCTTCTCCTTTCCCATGGATGCTTTGCTGTTGTGCACTCTGGTTACTCTAGTTTTCAAAATGCTTTTCTTTTTAAATGAATTTAGGACAGGGTCTACAGGGTCTCACTATGTGGATTGGACTCCTAGTGAATCTCCTATTTTCAGCCTCCCAAGCTCTAGAATTACAGGTGTGTGCCACTATGCCCAGTCTCAATCTGAGTCTCAGTGCACCCCGGGTTGGGTCTGGCACAGCAGTCCAGGGATTGAACCCTGGCTTCTGTGTCCTGCCAAAGCAGATACTGTAGTATGCTGAGCTATCTGGCTGGCCCCAAAATACATTTTTGAATCCCTGTTCACATACACATTAGATATCTATTTTCTATAGGTCGGGGCATAGCCTCCTTCTGTGTTAGTTTTGCAAATTATTTCCAACTAGATGTATCTGTGCAGAGAAGCAAGAGGGTTGGGTTTCTGAGCTGGTTTTGAAGCTGAGGGAGGCATTGAGGACTGAAATGTGGAAGATCAGCTTGGTCTTCCCTTGACCTCCCAAGTCAGGATGAAAGGCAGTGCTTATTCTGGTGAGAAAATTGTAAGGATCTGATGTGGCAATGATCCTTGGGAACCTACTGAAGGCTCTGCCAGCATATAATATAGAAGGACAAGTCCAACCATGTTAAACTTAGTTGAGTTCACTCTGTTCTAGGCCCTGTGCTAGGTAGTTGAGCTTTGTTCTTCAGAGAAACAGCACCAATAGGACCTACACATATACATACATACCCTTTCAGATGTCTGTTCAGGTACTGGTACCGATGCAGATGTGTGTGTGTGTGTGTGTGTGTGTGTGTGTTTGTGTGTGTGTATAGAGAGAAATTTAACAGGCAGGAGATGGGGAAGTCATATCTGCTTTTTTCAACCTGGGGACCAAGAAGGCTGGTGGTATAACTGTAATGCAAGTTACAAGGGGTTGAGACACAGGGGAGTCAAGGCCCAAGTCCCTGCCTATATCTGAAGGCCTGAAAGTCAGAAGGCTGATGTTCATGGAAGAATGTGGATGTCCCAGCTCAGGAAGAGACCATGAATTCACTCTTCCTCTGCCCTTTTGTTTCCTCCCAGCCTTCACCAGATGGGACTGTACCCTTTAGTTTGGTGAGGGTGCATATTCTTTGCACTGCCTATTAATTCAAATGTTGGCACAGAACACCTGCACAAACATATGCAGAAATGATGTCTCATGAGCTGGCTGGGCATCCTTTGGCTGAGGCCACCTGGCATATAAAATCAACCTTAATGCTTTACCTGTATCATTTCCTTTCATCTCTCTAAACAATGTAACATGAGGTTAGTGTTTTCCCTACTTTATAGGTGAGTTAATTGTAGATTCCACAGGAAAGATAATTTTTTGAGGCCACATAATGAAAAACTAGCCATGCTTTAAGAATATATGGAGACAAAGACAAAATCCATTTTTATAATTACCAGTGCCATTTGTCTTCCTATTCTCTTACTTTCCATGTTCATATCCCTCCAAAGCAAACTCTAAACTCTTCTTTTTAAAAGGTAGATTGTCCTTAATTTCTCCTGTTTTAGTTTGACTGTCTTTTAGCGTTGAGAACTTAACAAATTACTTTCAAAATTACCCTTGACACCATTTTTATGAACTTATTAAAATGTACCTGGCAAACATTTTAATCATACAGAGATATGACAGACACACTGGCCATGGCCAGACCCTGGCCCTGCCTCTGTGCAAGCAGCCCCTGGAAGGATGAAGCTGGGACAGTGAATCCAAAGCTGACAAGGAGACCTGAGGAGCTGGAGGTGACAGGAGTATGGGACACCTACAGAGGGAAGCTGTAGGCTGTGGGTAGGCCTGGCCCAAGAAAGAAGCTCTGTGGACAACCAGCAAAGTCACAGGGGCAGGGCTGCCCAAACACTTGCATACTCACGTTCCATAGCCCCAATACTACCCAAAGGTCAGGAAGAAGCTTCAGGATTTCGTGCTTTCCTGTTGGTTTCAGCCTATTTCTTCATTTGGAATAGGAATGTTTGTCCTATGACATTATATCTTAGAAATATGCAACTTGTTCTTCTGTTTTTGGCAGGGTCTCACAGTTGAATCTTTCCCTGAGTCTCAGAGGAGACTTTGCACTTGGAGTTTTGAGCAATGCTAGAATAATTAGGACTTTGGAGAGTTCTTTGGAATGAGCTAAAGAGCCACAGTGATCTTTCATTGTGAGATGTACATGATCCTTCGGGGACCAGGGATGGACAGCTCGAGTTTCGATCTTATGTGCTCCCAAGGGCCCATGTGTTCATGGCTTCATTCCCATCTTGGTGCTACTGGGAAACAGTGGACCCTGAAGAGGTGGAGCCTAGTGAGCAGTCAGTGGTGGTTAAAGATGTCATGTCCCTCAATCCTGCAAACAAAAGGAAGTGAGTTCTGTCTACAACCTAAGTGGGCTCGGCAGTGGATTCTCCCCCAGATCAGCCTCCAGCTGAGAAGAGGTTCCTGTCAACACCTCAATCGGAACTTCATGAAATCCTGAACTGAGGGTTCTGTTGAGCCATGGCCATGCTCCTGACCAAGAGAAACTATTATTACATAATAAATGGACACTATTTTAAGCTACCAAATTCGTGGCAACTTATGATGGAGTGGTAGAAAATTACTATCACAGAACTTTTTATTCACAGCATCCTGTTCTTGTCTTACAGCTCACATTTCCTTATGTACACACACTTAAGTATTTGAAAGTTTTCTTCTTTTTTCTAATTATCTCTGTTTGATTGAGTATCAGATTTTTAAAAATGTTCTGTTCCCTCTCTTTCATGCCCCTTGTTCAATGTCTGGGGACCTGTAGCTATCCACTCTTTGCAAATCAGAACTGCATGTATTTGAGTTTTCTATTCTCTTGTTTAAATTTTGCCACCTCCAACTCTCTCTTATGAGTGTGTATTATACCTGCAGGTGACTGCAGATCAGTTGCCTTCTCACTGTGCCCTTGCATGGCCAGGTTCCTGTGCACGTACTTCTGCCTCTTCTTTATTAGGGCTATTAGATTAGAGACCTCCTGTTGGGATAAGAAAGAGTTAATATAGAGAGGTGCTAAATAGCCTGCAGGTTCTTGATTTCCATTTACCTGTGCTATGCTTTCCCATTTTAATTTCTTCTTTTGAGTTCTTATACCACGGAGACTAGAAGATGTTTACTTTCAACATTGCCACTTGTGCTGATAGCTCACTACTATTATGGACAATTGGAATATATGTACAGCTACTTTCTCTTAGTTCAATGAGAAGAAATATTTGTACTGATAGCGTTTACATAAGATATCAAGTCTGTATCTTGTACTTTGAACAAATACTACAAAGACAATAATATACAATGTATTAATTATTGGAACCATCTTGCTAACTTGTTGTGAAGCTATCTCATTGCTATTTCTTTTCATTAAAATAAAAAATTAAAAAAACCCAAATAATCTGCAGGGCACATGGAACAAGGAAAATGAAAACAGGGCAGCAGCAGCTGCAGGAGTAACTAAGAACTCTAGGAACTCAAGGGCACCCTGTTTTTATGTCCTTGCTTCCAGATGTCCATCAGGTGCTCACATACAGCTTAAACATTAATCTTGGACACACACGATGGGATCTTATTATGTTCACCTAGAGTAACTCAAAGGCTGAGACTCAGATATATAAAAATAAAGACCAAAGGCAGGGCGGCAGCCTTTTGCAGTAGCCCTCGCTTTGCTTGCATCGAGTGTCCCTGTGTCTTTGTTTGTCGCCAGCACCCTGAGTCTTTCCCAACAGCCTACCCTCGCAAACCTTTACTACTTCCTTGAAGGCTTCATGGTCAAACCCAGCCAGCTTGGTAGCTTCACCATGAATTTTGGGGAAGTATAGCTAATGGAAGGTACAGCAAATGGAAGTACAGCTAATGGAAATCTCTGCAGCTGAACCGGATCTTTGTAGAAGAACACTGAACTGTGATGCTGGATTACTTTGAAACAGGTACTCTTTGGATAAGTACTAGAATCCTGAAGAGAGAAAGGCTATGAAGAAGAGTAAAACAATAGTAACCTAGGACCCTATAAACTGAAGAAAGAAAAAACCACATCAAAGAGAGGGAAAAAGAGAGAGGTGTTTGAAGTGGAAGCACGTGGCTTCCCTGGGAATTCTGGGCATGAGTGCTCCAGGGTGCTCTGGGTGGAGGACAAAGGGGCAGGCGCTAGGGGTCAACAGTGGCAAGGGCAGCAGGTGCAGCATGAGCTAGCTATTTTCTCTGAGCAGAGGAAGGGGCTCAGAGGTGAAGCATTCCAGGGAGCCAGCTGATGGAGCCAAGCCACAAATCGTTGTTCTCCTCTTTCTGGGTGTAGCCCTGCTGTGGTTCTTGGCTGGTGGCCTGGGAAACACCTGTTGTAGTTTATTGGGCCCATGGATTTATTCAGCTACTGGAAGCTTAGGGACTCCATAGTTATCATCAACAGAAATAACTGGAGTAGATCAATGGAAGAAGGCTTCAGCTGGCCTTTTTCAGCAAAACTCACTTCCCTACTCAAAACTCTACTCCCCTACTCTACTGTTTGAGTACAGATTCCACTCATGAGGTAATGTCTCACAAGGCAATTAAGAAGTTAAATAAAATACATAAAGGGGCTAAAACACTTGGGCCATAAAGCAGGTTTTTCTAGTAGCACTCTGCCATGTCTATTTCAGGCACACTATTTAAGGTAACTTTAATGAGGGTAGTATGTTAATATAGTAATTCACAGCAGAAATATGTCCTTACTTTGGTTATACTTGGGAATACTTAGAACCCCAAAGTGCTTTTCAAGGGGAGTAAAGTTTTAGTCCTAATAATGTAAAATTACATATATTTTGTATTGAAAGTAAACAAAATGAAAACTAATTCTAATGACTTGGAATTTTCTTATAAATATTTCTTAAAATATTGTTATGATCTGGAATTTTCAAAGCAGTCTATTTCACAGAGATTAGTGTCATAGTAATTTATGGTTTCACATTTCTAAATGCTCGTACTTCTGTTTTTATAGTTGATCTGATTCATTCAGAGGAATCAGAATGTATAATTTTCCTATTTTGAGATAAATTCCCCAGCCCTCAATGACCCTGTTTGCTTTTTGAGGGACTGGATTGTACCACACTGAGCTTGAAACTCAGTAGCAAAAGCTGCCCATGCATCTACTGCATAGCAGATTCTGTGCAAGGTGTTTGGGGTACAGTGGCATGCCAACTGTGATTCCCATCTGTCACTCGGGCCCAAGTGGAAAGAGAAGCACATGTAGATAGCAGTTCGCAAAGCTCTTGGTGTCGGGACCCCTTTATAACTGTGAAAATAATTGAGGGTCTCACAGAAATTTTGTTTATATGAGTTATAGCTCCAACCTATCAATTAGATAATAAAATGGAGACAAATAAAATATAATTAAGATGATTAGTATATTATGTCAATATAAAATTATTTTATGAAGATAACTGCATCTTTAAAAAATAGTGAAAGTAACATTGTTTTTCAGTTTTAAAGATAATTATTTGATCTCCACATCTGAGGCTAAGGAGATAGCTCAGCAGTCTAAGCATGTGCCTGCCTGGAAAGCACAAGGACCTGGGTTTGATCCCCAGTACTGCATGCCTTGCCAGCTCCAGAACCCTGGCCACTCTGTGCAGGCCACCAAAACCAGGTGTGGTGGCACATGCCTGTAATCCCAAGGCTGGGGAGGCTGAGACAGGAAGATCACCATGAGTTCAAGATGTGTAGCATGACCCTGTACCGCATAAATAAATAAATAAATAAATAAATAAGATCAATTTCCATATCTGTGCCTGTATTCAGTCCAGTGCAATAGAGTTTTTTAATCCTTGTTTATCTTGTGGTTCAGGCTGACTTGAATTCACTGTGTAGTTTGGGCTGGCAGCAAACTTACAGCAATCCTCCTTCCTCAGTCTCCCAAGTACTAGGATTACAGGCAAGCATCACCAGCCCCAACTTCTCGATTTTTATTGTTTGAAGATGAAGAGCTTTTGGTTTCGTGTAGCTAGGTGGCTGAAAAAAGCAAGGATATTTTAACAGAATTTTCTTCATTCTATGTATTCGCTGATATCATATCGAAGTTCAACAAGTAGTACATTTTTAAACTTTTTTTTTTTTTTCATTTTGTGTATTTGGTACAGGGTCTCTCTATGCAGTTCACACCATAGTGATCCTCCTGTTTTCAAGCTCTCCAGCACTGGTATTACAGGTTTGCACCACCACACGTGCACTCAACTTCCAGCTCAGTGCAGCATGCAGGACTGGGAATTGAACCCTGCTCCTTGTGTTTGCCAAAGCAGGCGCTTAATCCACTAAGCTATCTCATTGGCCTTTAAACTACTTTTTTGTTTTTCGTGGTTGGATAAAACACTTCCGACTTATTCCCTAAGTACATTTCAAGTATACAGTATATTATTACTGTTAACTATCATCTCCATGCTGTACATTAGTCCTCTAGAAATTATATAACTGAGGCACTGTATGTAGAAACCATAATGTTCAGCGAAGCAGATAAGATTTATGAGTTTAAGTGACAGCATGGTTTCTCTTATATGAGAAACTCGAAGAAATGAATGAAGAGCAAAATAAAAGAGAGAAAATAGAAAACAGAGAAGTAATTTTGTTTGCAAATGAGAGGGAATCAAGAGATGGGGGTGAGGAAAAAAGAGATAAAGACTTAAGGTGCGTGATGTCCGTGAACCGACTTCCCGTGGGGACTATAATCGTCAGACTGCAAGCACGCACAGAGAAAAAAAAAATTTAAACCCTAAAGCCCCTGAAACTCTGTGTCCTGGACAACCATATTTTCATTCCCTCTCTTCTCAGCTTCTAGTAACCATTCTTGTGCTCTTTTCTTAAGTTCTTTTTTTTTTAAAGATTTTGTATTGAAGTGAGATCACGCGGCATTTGTCTTTTCGTGTCTTGCTTGTCTCACTGTACTCCGCACTCTTCCATGCTGCCACAAATGGCGACATTTGCTTTTGCATTGAGGACTGACTCGTGTCCCACTCTGTACATACACCACATTTTCCTCACCTGCTAATGTGTCACTAGACAGGTTGATTACGCACAGTGGTTACCGTGAGCAAGGCTGTGGTTGATATGAAGATGCAGGTGTCTGTTTTATGAAGTAATTTAATTTCCTTGGAACTTCTACTCAGAAGTGCAATGCTGCATCCCACGGAAATTGTAGTTTTAATTTTTTGAAGAGCCACTGTTCTGTTTGGCATGATGGTTGTATTGGTTTACCTCACGTTCTCTTAATCCTTAACAAAATTCTGACTTTTTATTATGGACCATTCTAATAGGGATGAGGTGGTGCCTCATCATGGTTTTGATTTGAATTTCTTTGATAGTTAGTGAGACTCACCATCTTTTCATGTACTTGTTGGCCACTGCTCAGTTGTTACTTTTGCCTTGGGATTATACAGTGTGTAGTAGTTTCTTAAAGATTAGTTGCAATATGAAATCTGAAGCTGTATCATTAAGCCTTTTATACTGTTTTGCCCTAAACTCTACTTTGCAAATTGATTTGATCTTTTTTTATGTATTACTTTTGTGACACACTGCATTGGTCACTTGGAAAATATTTTTTCAATCAATTGTGCAGAAATTTTCAAATATAGACAAACTTCATTATGCAATATTAAAAACACATTCATTAATACTATCACTGATCTGATCACCAGTTAAAAATGTCTTTAGGAACTAGGAAACTGTCTAGTTTATGATGGTGAATAAATGTTTATTAAAATCCATTTTCTGCCCTTGTTTTCCTTGAAGCAAGAGGTATACTTTGCTCATTTTGAGAAAACGTCTGCCAACTTCCCAGGTCTGTATAAATATAATGTGCCTGTCATTTATTCTTTCAAATAAAGGTAGTGTTCCCTAAAAATGGCTCGTCCTGCTCAAAATTCAGACATAGGCAAGTCTCCAAGGCAACTCTCATGCTTTAACAAGCACTATGAGTGCTTTGCATTAGATCCCACTTAGTCTTACAGAAATTAAAAGATGTGTAGTTGAAGGCTACAATTGGGCAAAATCACCATTCTTGTACTGTGTGTGCAATAGAGAAGATTTCAGAGACTGCTGGTCAGTGTTGGTGTCCCTGCCCTGAGTGATGCTGGACACGAGCAGCTGGACTCACGGCTGCTTCAGGCCACTGCAGCAACTGTCAACATAGTGAAAATGGTAAATAATGCATCAGTGTTCAGATGAAAATAGTTTTTTAAAAATTTTAATTTATTTTTTAAATTTTTGTTCATTTTAATGAGAAAAAAAGATAAAATAGCAATGGAACAGTTTCAGAACAAGTCAGTAGAATGGTTACAACAGTTCGTACAAAGCATATTGTTGGCTTGATAGTTGTCATTCAGAGGACAAGATGCAGACATGATATCTTGTCTAAACAATATTAATACAAACTTTTATTCTCAATGAATTAAGACAAAGTAACTATATACTTATCCTAACTCTCTTGCATATACATAT